>PVJI01001617.1:0-173054 GCA_004026765.1 Micronycteris hirsuta | reverse complement strand
CATTTTACTTTAGGTGTACGTTACCACAACACTGAAATCGCCACTTCAAATATTCCGATCAGAAATTTTCAAAAAGCTATTTGAAAGATGTTTTGCCCAGTGGTCTCGCCTGAGTCAAGTCAACACGGAAGCGGCACCAAACTGCCCAGGCTGCCACGCTCTCATCACGCGCTTCCTCTCCGCCGAGCCCGTCCTGCAGGGCGGGGACTCCCAAAACCCTCCGTCCCCGCAGCACGTGTCTGAATACGCACTGAATCCAGTCAGCTTCCATGGCTGGGAATGATTTAGAAGAATTTTCTCTCTCGTTTCTACTCTCGCACCCCCCACAGGAGAGCCCAAGACACATCTGCTTCTTTAGGCTCCTTCCCTCAAAGAGAAGATGGAACAATGGAGATAGGACTCGTGGCAGCGTGACAGATCTGCACACGCTCTGCACTGGAACAGAGGAGGACAAAGAAAGTTAATGTCATTACTCTGTGTGCACTATCTTGGTATTGGGAGACTACAATTAGAGGGGACTTAACCTCCTTGTCACAAAAAATGCCACTTGCGAGGGCACTCTACCACATCGGAAAGGCACAGTACTAAGACACCGTCTGAAGCAGGCTGGTGGGCATCCAGAGTAAGTCCGGAAAGGGGGGTCCTCTCCTGGTCCTAGAGGGGCTTGAATGCCAGAGACAGGCGTCCACGGGCAACACAGAGGCACTGAAGAGTCTTAGGGAGAAAAGCAGCAGGGCCTGCACAATGCACTGTTAACCGGTACGTGGGCCCAGCAGAGATGCACCTGGAAATGCGGGTGTAAGGGGCGGGGGAGGGTCCAGTGAGGAGGCCACTGTGCCACCAGGTAAAGCAGAGGCAGGAGGAAAGGAGGGTGCATCCCAGATTCGGCACCTGGAAGCAGGAGGGAGCTGGGGAGAAGGGACGGAGTGCGGACTAGAGGAACGCTGCTGGCTTGTTTCCTACCTGCTGGAAACTCATGGTTTTCTAAATACAGCCTTTTAAAAGGTGGTATTGGTGAGAAAAGCTGCATTTTTGTTTGTACTAAGTTAGGGAATA
This sequence comes from Micronycteris hirsuta, assembly GCA_004026765.1. NCBI lineage: Eukaryota > Metazoa > Chordata > Mammalia > Chiroptera > Phyllostomidae > Micronycteris > Micronycteris hirsuta. Next base: position 171,998 of record PVJI01001617.1, on the reverse strand, counting down.
ACTATAACCCTTAATAAAATATAGTTAAAAGTTTTACTTCTGAGTCTACTAAGAAGTCAAAGGTGGGGGCAGAAGCTGGTGGGAGGGAGCAGTGGGGCACCCCGGCACCTAGGTGTCCTGACACTGCTGCTCTGGGCGACATCCAAGAACACTCCTCAACAACAGAGCCCTGACTCCACCCCGCGGTGTGCTCTCCAGTGGCTGCTTTACTCGGCTATTACTGTAAATGCATGTAATGCCCTTTAAAAAAAATAATGTAGCAGATCTAGAAAAACGCTCTGTAAACAGCTCATCTTAGGAGGGGAAAGAATGTAAAAACCCAAACCTAGACATGGTGTCTCCTATTAAACACCTTAGAACATTCGGGATGCTGAACAAATAGTTCCCGAGGATAGCTGAAACCAGCCCCATTATCAATGTGATTTATCCCCAACAAGTCCCACCCCTGCAAAGAGAAAGTCTCCATGCCAACAGGAGCCTTGGGAAACGTCACTCTGCCAGCTAGACGATTCGGACTCTCATTCGGCTCTGGGACAGGAACCTCCCTACCGCAGGAGTCCCACTCAGGCTGAGGCCCGTCTGTCACCCCAGACCCCGTTCTTCCTGAGTGCACGCACACCAGCTCGGTCTCAGCACCCATTCTGAGACCAGATGTGCCCACAAGTCTGCTGCGATCATCTCACGCCGGCCCTTTTCTAATATTCCAGACATGTCCCTGCTCCTCTAATACTAGGCGAGCAGGCCTGGCGATTCCAGGTTTACTCTCCACTGCCACTGGGTGGGCAGTGACGGCATAGCTGCAAAGGACTCATGAGTTTGGAACCCAGGCCATCTCCTGAAAGGGCCTGGTTTTGGGGAGGACACTTGTTCCTCCCCGAGGCCCAAAGACACTCTTGTATTTATTTGCACGCCCTCTACAGCCAGAGAGACAAGCTCAGATGCTCAAATGCGTTACGTAACCACTTTATAAACAACAGTAAAAAATAGCAGTGCCTGGACCTCTAACAACCAATCAATTCTTTCTGGCAAGTCACCAGTGTCTGACCAATGAAACAAGGCCAAGGGAAAATCTTTACGCAATGCTTTCTGGGTACCAGATTCACTTTCCAGCTCTCTTTTTTAAAGTTAAATAACAGGAAGTTTTAAGGGGCACCATTTTGCCTTTTCCTTTTTTACTTTGCTAACCGAAAGGACTAGGATTCTCTATGAAGCAGCGTATGAGATTCAACTTGCAAATGTAATAGAGGACTGCTGTCCTTTCAGTTAGCAAAGCAGAAGAAAAGAATAAAGGTTTCCCCTGGAGTTCTGGATCGTGCTGTATGTCCAGGAGGTGGACTGGCTTCCTCTTCTCATGTTTCTATGACCTGGGCAGTCTGTTTATCCAACTGCCAACCTGCCCTCTCTACCACCAAAACTGTGGGGCTCTAGAAGCATCCACGTAACAGGAATCAAAAAATATTTCTACCCTGGCTGGTGTAGCTCAGTGGATTGAGCACGGGCTGCGAACCAAATGGTCACCGGTTCGATTCCCAGTCAGGGCACATGCCTGGGTTGCAGGCCAGGTCCCCAGGTAGGCCGCGTGAGATGCAACCACACATTAATGTTTCTCTCCACCTTTCTCCCTCCCTTCCCTTCTGTCTAAAAATAAATAAATAAAATATAAAAAAAAAATTTCTCAAGCCAACCTTAAAACCAAAAAAGGGTAGTGGCCAACAACTTGCCTATTTCCCCTCTTCCAATTTCATGGCCCTTCCAATTTCAGCCATATTTAACAAAAGCCACATTACTCAAATTTTGCATCAGCACATCAAACAGAATAGAAATAGTATTTTCTTCTGCATGTACAAAACAGAATTAAATATTGGTTTTTAATTTCCCATTTCTGTCATTAAGACCACACATCATGGGAAAAAAGGTATTTCCGAGTATGATGGAAAGTAAACCTACTTTAGTCTTACAACTGATTGAACTATTACACAAATATTATTTGATATGTCATTAAAAATACTCACCATAAAAAAACCACTTACCATCAAAGAAAGAAATGGGAAAATTACATATTATTAATTAAAAACCTGATGCTGGCAGCAGGCACTGAGCTGTAAAATATGAAATTTTTGTGACTCAACAGCTCAGTGTGGAACAGAAAAATACATGTACAAGCAGTTCCTTTGTTTTTAATTTATCTTCCATTATTACTTAAATATTCCGATTTAGAACTATGGTCTGAATTTTGTAAACTCATTAGCCTTAGGTAGACTTCATAAAATATTACATAAATGAACAGTATGAAAAGTGGCATTTCAAAATTCACCAACTAAATGGTGAAGTATTAAATGAAAAAGCCCCGTCAGGGTTGGGGTCAAAGGCAAAATAATGTGCTTGGCTTCCACCCGGGGTACTCTGAGAAATGATGACTTATTTATAGCTCCACATGCAAGTAACTGCAGGAGGCCTGTAGCCAAAGGAATGATGCATCAAAAAGTGTTTACCCTCCATCTATCTGCCCTGCCTGCAAGACTGGATTTGGTTTGGTTTCCTGTAAAACGGAAAAGTATCACCTATTTATCATATACTTGCCCCAAATCAGGAGAACAGATTCAGCTTTTCAGTAGCAACCCTTTTACCTGCCCAGAGAAATACCACTAGAAAATACTAGATGCAGGGGGCTAGAAAGGGCCTATATAAAGTTCTACAGAAATAACTCATTTACTATTGCTAACTTCTTATTGCTAGAACACTAGAAATTGTGAGCTTCTCCCCAAACATTATACCTCATTTTAAGTTTCTGGTGTATCTCCCTCGCCACTGACCCAAAATCATCCTATTATTTTAGAAAGAGCTATTAAAAAACACGTCTTGTCGGCACCCTGAACGTTAATCACAGCCCAAAATTCTTTGAAGCAGTAACACAGGTGCACAGTATCCTCTTTCCCACTCCCATTTTTTTGTGGCTTGTTTCCTGTTCTGGAAAATCCAGTTATATAAATGCAAAAAGCAAACATGTGAACACCGAGTAGTAAACATTCAGACTCATTACTTAGTCTCACCGTTTCAAGGTACTAAAAACTGGAGCCACCGTTCCACCCCTGCCAAGGCCAGACCCCAAGGCTGTTCCACTCCGCCAGCCTGAGAGCTTGTCTCCTATGCACCGAGGCTGGGAGAGCTTAGGTTTTGTCCCCACAGGGGCTTGATTCTGGCCTCAGCAACACCCACTATAACCAAATGTCTAATTCAGAAAAGATGAAGTTTTGAGGCTCAGAGAAATAAGACCCTATTTGTCTCATACACAGCTACTTATACAGAAATCCAAACACAATTATACTAACTCTATGAGCCATCTAGGAACCACATGGGATTATCCAATTATTGACTAGATAAACTGGAAATTAAAGCTATTAGAATGAAATGGTGAAACAGAAATCTAGCTGTCAACCATCTTCATAACCTTGGAATGACAATTATTACTTAAACCCAAAGTTAAAATTTTATAATTCTGATTTACACTGTACATGAAAGTCACTGTAAATGAGGTTAAAAAGCAAATGACTATAAACTACAAGAAAATGTTTTGCAATATATTACACAGAAATCTATCCAGATTAAATTAATGAAATCCACAAATAAGAAAAATAACAACAGAAAAAGGGCAAAGATTAAGGACAAGCAAATAAAAGAAATCCAAATGGCCAGTAATTATATTTTTGAAATGTGCATCCTTACTAGTCATCAGGCGTATACAAATTAAAATGAGATGTTGCTTCTCCCTCAGATTGGCACACATTTTTTTTTTTAAATCCTCACCTGAGGACATGTTTTTTGATTTTAGAGACAGAGAAAGAGGGAGGGGGTGGGGGGAACAAACCCACAACCCCACAAGCTAGGTATGTGCCCTGACTGGGAGCTGAACCCACAACCTTTTGGTGCATGGAAGAATGTGCCAACCAACTGAGCCACTGGGCCAGAGCTGGCACACATTTTTAAAGCTGTATCATTCACACTGGAGAGAATCTAGCAGATAATGGATTAAATGAGATAACCTGGACCACAGAAGGCAGCTACCTTGTAATGATGCATATTGGGCATTTGTATTTCACATTTTGTGACTTGCCTATTCATGCTCCAGTGACAGGTATGTAAAGGGGTAAAATCACTCCAGGAAATAACTGGATAGTATCTGGTAAAACGGCAAATTTCAAAGCCCATTGCCCAGCCACACTGCCTCTGGATTTAGTCCTCAGAGAAATTTCCAAACTTATCTGCATCCAAGAAAACACATCGGAGATTGTTCACTGTCACACTGGGTATAATAAAAAAAAATTATTATAAGAGGGAAGGAACAAAAGTGTATCCTCGTCAAATTATGAACCAGCACATAGCATTTAAAAAGATTTAACCAGACTTAAGTGTATTAACATGGACAGAACTTAAACAAACACAGGTTGGCAGGAGGAAAAAGTGGATGCACAATATTTACAATATGATATAGTGCTAAAATTTTAACCACCACAAACAATATAATGTTGGGGACATATACAGGTGTATTTATATACAAGTAAACTAAACCCGCAACAGAGGCCACTTCTTAGAATGGAAAGGGGAGCGGTGATCAGAAGGGACCTGAGTCTCAGCTGAGATGTTTTCCTAAAAAAAGGCAGAGGAATCAAAAATATGTCAAAATACTTTTTCAGGGTGGTGGCTAGGAATATGCTTGTTTTATCATTTTTATCTTTCATTTTTTAAATTTCTCAAAATGAGAATTCCCCTAGCAAGTCAGACTACCTGGATAAACAAGATGGCTGTTGTCCCAAGAAAGCTGAGCTGAAAACTGCAGCACCGAGAAAGGAAGGACTCAAGGGTCCTTCCATGTCTGCTCCACTTCCTTCTGCATCTTCATCAGGACTTCTTATATTTCCATTAACAATTCTAGGAATTTACCTTGAGTTGTAACTCCTGTTAGTTTTACCCTGTGACATGCCTTTGAGTTTTCTAAGTACACAGAAGTCTTCCGTTCCCTTCCGTTCCTAGAGCTGCACCACACACACACACACATTACAGTTCCCAAGAGAAGACACGGTTTGCTTGACTGACAGAGAAACTCCTCAAAGCACAATGGAACATCTGTGATGAATCTGAGTCTTTCTTTTTTTTAAGATTTTATTTCTTTTTAGAGAGAGGAGAAGGGAAGGGAAAGAAAGGGACAGAAACAGCAATGCAAGAGAGACAACATCCATCAGTCTCCTCTGGCACGCCCCCCAAATGAGGACCTGGCCCGCAACCCAGGCATGTGCCCTGACCGGGAATCAGGCCAGCACTCAATCCACTGAGCACACCACCCAGGGCTGAGTCTGGGTCTTACAGGTGTACAAAATACAAAACAACGCAAATGGAAATCACAAATAAAGAGAAAATGGAACTCCTTTTTGCCTCTATTTTAAAATGTCAAAGGAAATTTACTTGCTATGTTTATGACAAAAGGTTAATATCGCTAATATTCAAAGAGTTCTAACAAATTTGTAAGGCAACAGACTCCCTGCCCTGGCCAGTGTGGTTAGAGTGTAATCCCATGAACCAAAAGGTCACAGGTTCAATTCTCAGTCAGGGCACATACACATACCCAGGTTGCAGGTTTGATATCCAGTTAGGGCACAAGAAGGCAACCAATGTTTCTTTCTCACATTAACATTCCTCTCTCGTTCTCTCTCTCTCTAAAAAGCAACGAACTAAAATGTCCTTGTTTAAGGATAAAAAAAAGAAAGCGATAATAGATTTCCTATGAGGACAAGAGAGAAAACAAAACAAAACAAAAAAATGACCCACAAATAAGAAATTTACAGGAGGTGAAATAAAAATGGCCAAAAGCCATGATAACTAAACACGTACCATTTAGAGAGTGAGGGCTTCACATGCATCATCTCACGTAACCCCATGGGACGGCACTTCCCACGACCACTCAGGCAGGTGAAGCAGCCTGTCCAGGATACCTCAGTGGGCACACAGCCTGCCCCTGTGACTATAAATCTGGAGTGCTGGCCACTGAGGTTTACAGAAGAGAGAAGATGACCAGCTTATCCCCTTGTTGGGGAGGGTTTGAGAGGAGAGACCGTCTCATGTAGGCTTCTTGGTGGCGCAAATTCCAACTGGGCAACGGGCACCCGCGGTGTTCCCAATGTGCACATCCTACTGCCCACAACCCCACTTTGGGAAATGCGCGCTAAGAAAATCATCTCAGAAGTTCTAGAGGAACACTAAGTCTCATAAATTCCCATGACGTGCACAAGGCAGTCTTGAAAGCACGGTCTATGACAAGAAAAAGTTGCAAATTTAAAAACCGATCAGTAAGGGAGTAGTCTGTGGCCTATGTATGCAAGGGCTAATATAAAGCTTTGTTATACTAAATTGTCTCTAAGAGAATACATATGGTATGACCTCATTTAAGTAAAAACATATACGTGACTTTATATTTGTATATGGAGAGATGTTTTCCAAAATTTTAAGAATTTATCTTTGATTGTAGGGGCTCTGATGATCCTTAGTTTTTTAAAAAAAGAAGTTTATTTGAGCCAACCTGATGACATATACCAAGGAAGCAAGACTTCAAATGCTCCTTGATGATTCTTGCTTTCATCCTCTTGCAGTTGCGCATTGTTCAGATTTTTTTTTTGCCTATCCTGTTTACCAATATAGCAGAGCTTATTGAATATCAAAGATTTGTTAACGTTTAAACGCAGAGAACCTTGTACTCCGAATTAAGCAAACCTTTTCTCCTGGGGTTTGTTACAAAACTAACTACTCACTATCCTCATCGCTGCCACCAGCACCCCTGAGTGGGACAGTAACCCATCTGGCACTGCCCGCTTCACTCACCTGCACCCAGACCCAGTCCTCTCCTCAGGAGACCCTCCAAACAGTCGGCCCCCTCTGCTCCCTACTACTCAAGCTCACCCTCAAGCTCTCCTCAGCTTCCCCCGCAACACACACGCCCGCCCCCAAAGGGCTGGGGACGCAGAGGGCGCAGGCGAACGTCAGCGGACGTCAGCTTACTACCCGGGCCAGCCAAAACCCCCAGGGTCTCACACCTACAGGGACCACCTCTCTCAACCCCAGCCCCAGCTCGCGTCACTTCCCTGGGCTCCGCTGCGTCCTGTCCTGGCAGCTGAGAGACCACTCAACCCTCTGAGTAACCCAATGCCCACCGGGAACTATACTTCACCCACACCCCGCGCCCTGGATCTGCTGCGGGCCCCCTGTCCCCCCGCCCCCCCGCACGGCCTGGTCCGCCCCTTGGAACCCCCATCTGTGGCAGGTTCCCATCCAGGGTCCATGGGAACCCGAGACCCCGAGTCCCCTCCAGGCCGAACCCCTCGCCCAGCTGAAACCCTGCCCATGGGGCCCCCGAACTGTGGCAGATCCCCGTCGAGGGCCCTTGGGGACCTCCGAGCCCCCATTCCAGGCCCGTACCCCCAATACAACGCACTCACCCTCCCGGCAGCGCCGTCTCCAGATGGTGTCGGTGTGCAGGATGTGACGGAACTTGGTGCAGACCTGAGCCAGGCTGGGGAGGTCCGTGCCTGGTAGCGAGGCGAAGATCTCCACCAGCAGCTCCGGAGGCAGCTCCAGCAGGGAACAGCGCGGGGGCGGCGAGGGGCTCGCGCTCTGGCCGCTCCCCCCACCGCACAGCGCCGCCGCGCCAGCCTCGATGCGCTCCTCTTCTGGGTCTGTGTCCGGTTCGCTGTCGGCCGCCGCCGTCTCGGCCGGGCCCCGGCGCTGCTGGCGACGCCGGCATCCCCGCGAAGGGCCCACGCCGCAAAGACGAGCGCACACCGCCATGCCGGTCAGAGTAACAGCTGCTGCCGCCGCGCGTGCGCCGGCGCAGCTGTGAGCCGCCCGCCCCACCCCCGCGGAGAGCCCAGGCGGCCCCCCAAGGCCTAGTCACGCCCACTTCGAACCGAGCCTCATTTACCAGCCCCCCAACCCCTCCATCTAGTCTCGGCCCCGCCCCCTAGGAGGGACCCACAGAGGACCAGCCCCGCAAGCCCCGCCTGCCAGAGGGGCCCAAAGCCTGCCGGGGGCGCCCCGCGGGGCTCTCTCCTAGCCACCGGTGACTCCTAGCGGCCCTGGCCCCGCCTGGCCTCGCCTCACCTGTCTGAGGGCCTCCAGTCCCGCTCCCGGACCAAGCACAAGTAAAGAATGTCACCCACAAACGCACGACGGCCGCCCCTTCCCAACGGAAGACATACTGGTGGGCAGCAGAACGGTGCGCTGCCGAATGTGAGGACCAAACCTGCCACCTCCAGAGTATGGGGCTGACCTGCTCCCCGCCGCAGGACCGGGCTCGTCGAGGCCGCGCCTCACCTGGCATGCCTTCAGATGTGTCTGCTGTCCCGAGGACTGGCCCCCAGGATCCCCAAGCACACCTTCCTCCCCAGGAAACCCCACCCCCACCCCCTGGAAAGCTCCAGATGACCCTCAAGGACTGCTGCACACAGAAGCCTGATTAAGTGGCAGGACGAACAAGTGCCGACTGTTAAAGCCCTTCTAACTAGGTAAGCAAAATAGAACCCTGAATTGTGCCTGTCGGCTCTTTTATCCAAAAACTAATTCATTCATTACAGCAGAAAGAGGAAGTCATGCTAGCTGATAAATCTTGGTCATCTAAGTGATCTTGTTATACCCTAGTTACCTTGTTTACTGTGTTCCAGGGCAGTTGTGGCTTCACCTTAAATTGCTGGTAACAGGAAACTTGTTATTAGTTGTTTCCAGAGAGGAGGGCGGGGGGAGTGGACCCAACTCCTTTCTGGTCAGACTTACTTCAATGATCTGAAGTGCTGGAGAAGTTGCCCAGAATCTAAACCACAGGTGGCAAACACAAGGCCTGCGGGTGGAATCCGGCCCTCCACCTTGTTTCTACCCGGCGGCAGCGCTGAGCTCCTTGCCCCTAGTTAGGGAGTAGTTACACTTATACAGTCCTAAAATTACGTTCCGCCCTTTGAAGGCAACCACGAGGCTGATGTGGCCCCCGGTGAAAATGAGTTTGACACCCCTGATTTAAAGGGAAGCTAAGAATCCACTGGCCACCCCAGAGTTTCTGCTGTAGTGTGGGGTCTTGCTAATCTAATAAAAAAATAGGAAGCTTGCTAGTTCCCCTGGGCCCTCTCTCCACAAAGCCCTGGCTATCCAGTACCACTTCCATAAAGGAAGCTTGAGCAGAAAAGAGGGGAGCCTGCTCCTGTCCACAGAACCCCATAAATGGGGAAGTACATCTTCTGACAAAACTAACAGTGCCTTAATTCAAACTTTGACCATCTCAGGTCCACATAATTGAAAAATAGCAAAGTGACCTCCCTGCATCTAGAAGGTTTTTCAGTCCCTCCTGTGCAGTTACCAGAACTCACTAAATAGTAACAAACAACAGCAGACTCACCCCATTTAAAAGTACTTAGCAGGCCGTTGACTCCTTATCACATCACACCAAGTAGCTCCCTGTCTGGTCCTAACCTCCCAGCCTGGCCTCATCCCGTTCCCCACATGCATCTTTCAATGGGAGCCACCAGATTCCTTAGCCATAATTCACTATGCCTGTCACATCTGTCACTTTGCTTGAGCTGTCTCCTCTGCCAGGAAGTCCCATCTCCCCAGTCCGTGCCATTAACACCAACCCTCTTCCCTCTTGTCCTCTAATGGCAGCCCCTTCTGGGGAGGCCGGTCCCTTTGTTACAGCACCATCATTGTATTATAAACATTCGCTTCCTTTGGCGCCAGCTTTATTAATGTATCCTTTGTAACATGATATATATACTAACATTTCATGTAATCAAGGAATGTTTACTGACTAAATGTTTGTTGAATAAAAACAAACAAACTGGCTAAAAGATTAAGCAGGGAGGAACAGGAGCCAAACAGATGTAGAGAAGACTGGTGGGTTATCACCATCACCATCCAAGCTAAGAAGTATCTCAGCAATGTATCAATTAACATAATAAATATTTACAGAATGCCTGACTAGCCTAGGTGCTATGTTCTATGTGGATCCATAGATTCTAAAGCATGATCCTTGCCACTGTTATAGTTCAGTCAGTTTTTAAAAAAATATATCTATTCCCTACTAGGCCCTATTAATAAAATATAATTTTCTTCTAGAGGAGTTTACAGTATATTAAAATGTACAAAATAATCTGCTCAAGTGTCCATCTTTAGTAGAATGGTTAAATTATTATATGTTGATAATTTGAAATGTACAACTATACAGTTAAGAAGTATATCTATGTATTCTTTACAGCAGGAAGTCTGGGTACAATAACTCACAAAGATGTTGAGGACTAAGTTGGTGCCGACCACCAGAACAGAAAGAAAAGACAGCTGTCAGAGCTTGAGTGATCCACTCTGGCGTAAAGGCACCTGAAGGGGAAGGCTGCACAGAGCAGAGAACTGTTACTGGTCGAACCCTGAAAGCTTTATTTGTCCTTGAACAATTTTATAATCCCTTACATAGAACTGTATCTTTTACAAAGAACACTAAGGAGAGTGCATTCATACTAAAGTGAGGAAAAACTAGGTGGAGGAGATCATTTGTTTTAACACGATGAGACTACAATAATCAACTCTTTGTTAGTGAGAAATGATAACATCTAAGGAAATAAGTAGAATACAGGGCAGGGCATTTTCCAATTGGTAGTAAACAATGTTACCTTTACTTACGCGGTTTCTCAGAATCCAGATGTGAAAAAATGCCATCTTATCATTGCTCAGCAGAAATAATCAAGGTGACTGGAAGAAGGGAACACATTCAAAGGCTAAACAAGAGGTTCATGGTTTAAAATGAGAATCTGAACAGTTGCATCCCTTATATGGGCAAAAGCTGGAAAAACAGCAATCCTTTGAAATGTGTTAGAATTAAACAAGCAACAATAACAAAAAACCTGTGGGATGTCACCCAGTTCCATCAGTTTTTATTCATTTACTTAAGAAATAATGTTAGGTTATATGAGTGATTTATGGTGGCCTTCCTGCACGCACTAGGTTGCTGTTTTCTGAAGTTGTACCCCAGAGGCAGAGCTTCACCCGGAGAGGAAGCTCTGTCTCCCAAAACCTCCCAGGAACCAGTGAAGACACTCCCACAGAACTGCACCTATCGTGTGCCAACTTCAAAATCCTCCTGACTGAATCCTTTCTGAGAATAGCTCCTGCACTCCTCTTGGGCAATAGTTGTTTGTTTACTTGTTCTAAAGAGCAAAGAGATGACACACGACTGATTAGACAACTGGCCAATAGTGGCCCAGACAACTTCCAGGGTGAACTATGTCTTCCAATCAGAAAGAGGAGAGGTGGGACAGGCCAGGCAGGCCTGAGGAGGTGAAGTGCTTCTCAGTGTGACTTGCCCTCCATATTGAGCGTGGCAAAAATAACCCTTATGTGTTCTAGACTGCAGGTTAATGTCTCATGCCGTTTTATAGATTCTTAGAAATAGCTAGACGGCATGATTTACAGCCATGTGACATCACTAATGCTGGGATGTCATATTCATTTTTTTATCAGTTAAATTATGTCCCCCATGATTATGGTCACTTAATGTTTTGAAAAAAGGAGTAGGGCCAGAGTTATTTAAAACTGACACTGCTGGGCTTTCTACAATGATTATTCAATAGTTTAAAAGCACCATGAGATTCCTGGAAAAACACTAAGTAAATTTAAATGAAAGATGTGCTTTTGCTTTTTCCCTTTATATGGGTTATTTTAAGAAACAGTAATATTTATGTTATTTATCTAAAACTTAGCCCTGGCTGGTGTGGCTCAGTGGATTGAGTGCCAGTTTGATTCCCAGTCAGGGCACGTGCCTGGGTTCTCAGTAGGGGGCGCTTGAGAGGCAACCACACATTGATGTTTCTTTCCCTCTCTCCCTCCCTACCCCTCTCTCTAAAAATAAATAAAATCTTTATAAAAAATTAAAATTAAAATTTATTATACTATGCTTATATTAGCTAGCATAAAATAATTCATGAATAATTAATTTACCACTCTGACTATTGTTAACTACATCAAACTTCTATTAAATTGCAATCTGGGGCGCAAGAAATTTTTCACCAAATGCTTAAGCACACTTGTTTTCAAAAGTTACATGAAGTTACTTTCTCTTTTTAATGATTTTAGAGAGGAAAGGGGAGAAAGAGAGAAAGAAAAAAACATCAGTTTGTTGTCCCACTTATTTATGCATTCATCGGTTACTTCTATTATGTACCCTGACTGGAGATGGAACCCGAAACCTTGGTGTATCAGGATGATGATGCTTTACCCAACTGGGCTACCCAGCCAAGGCCTAAAGTAATACATTTTAAATATAATTTATTGTTTATTTGAATATGCTAGTCTAAAATGGAGCTTATGTCTATGAGACACCTTTACACATCAACTGTACTGGATAATTTTCTGAGAAGTATGTAGGGATCTGTGGTTTTAGATTGAAGTGGGAATTTAAGGTTAGGGGCAGGACTGTAACAGCCACTGTAAATGTGGACTTCAGTGCTTGAAAATCACAATGAGTAATCCTGCCCCATCACTAGCACAGTCCTTGAGGCTAATCCCTTGAGGCTATGACAGTGCACCCAAGGCCTCTAGTAATTTGGTATGGATGCCTAAGGGACTAGGAAAACTTGAAGCCCTCCTGCCCCTCCCCCCACCTCCATATGCCAGATAATGGGTTTTCCGGCTTCTTGCATTTAAAACAGCTGTCCAGGGAGAGAACAAGAAGTCCATTTCTTACAAAGTAGCACTAAGGCAAGAAAGCACTCACCGGCCAATACTTAGAATCATAAAAAATCCTTTTTGATTTTGAACGGATCGTTTTGTGTTTGGCAGAAGGTAGGTACATAATAACAAACACTTACTGAATCTCACAGATACTTTCTTCAATTCTCACAGAGTAAACACAAAACAACCAAGACAGTACACTTGGGAGCTTACAACCTTCCTTTGGAACTTTGGAAACCAGATGAAATGTCTAAGTACTATTATCAGATTTTCAAAGTAAAGAACTGTGAGAGAGGGGAAAAACCCTGGGAAATAAAGTGACGCGCGCACAGATGCACTGCTCCTGTTGTGGACAGTGGTAGAATAAAGAGCCACAGCTAACATTGTTCTGGTGGGGGGAATAATTAATTACACAGGGATCTCCAACGTACTTGCTTCTCTGTAAAGACAGAAATCCCTTTGTATTAAAACCACTTTGAGATAAGTATCTTAGAAAGTTGTGTATGTTTGTATAATAATGTGTATTAGCACAATCCAATTACTTTATCAAACAGGCATATAAGAAGGGCTTTTTCAAACTAAAGGGTGGGGGGACCTGGAAATAATGCTGATCTGGAAACTGGAAAAGGACACCGGAGTTCACGCTGCCTGTCACTACCAAACCCAATAAGCAATAACAGCGATTGAATCTTTGTGGGCGCTTTATTCAAATGGCCAGCGATCTGAGAAGATGGGTGGGTCGTTACCCTAACAGGCCATCTTATCTTTTCTGTCCAGGCCAAGGTTTCTATAGCAGGGAATAAACAAGGTGTGGTGAGAGGTTCTGAAATTCAGGGAGGAGTTAGTTGGATTAAAAAAAAAACAACTTCGGCATTCTCGCCCAGGGCGTGGTCTGGAGCTGCGACCCAGGCGGTGGGCGTCTCCCCCTGGAGCACGGTGGCTCAGATCCCATCTCGAACTGCCTGCAGTCCTCCCGAGGCAAAGGTGGAACTGCCCGTGGTCCCCTGGAGTCAGGGTGGGTCACACCTTCAGCTCCTGGAACAAAGTTTTTACGCGCATTGACTACTAAGCCTATTAGCTATTACTAAACTAAAATTTTCCAACTCTTGAGTCCCCTATCTTACAAAGTATTAGATATTAATGAGCAAAAACAGCCAAAGAATCGAGTGCTGTTGAAACAGATGTACGTTCATCAGGTGTTGAGATGGGCAATAACTGAACTGATAACGAAACATTGCATAGTGACCTAGATTCTACAGGCTTTTATTTGCTCCCCCCAAATCACCTGGAGTTCTAAAATATCGCCCCTTTACCTGAGACTGAGCCTCAGAAAAATGGCTTATGCAAGGTTGCTCGGCTCGTCAGTGGCAGGATATGAGTAAGACCCAGCACGTGAGAGCCGGGGAAATCCTCCTTAAAGGAAACCAGCGCACCAGTGATGGTGGGCAGGCCCCCAGAAACCTAGGGCGCCGGGGGCTGCAGAAGTCACTACAGGCTGCGCCGCCCGGTGCAAAGAGGAATTCACCCGACGGCGAGTCTCAAGCTCAAACAATTATCCTTAGACTTTCTTCCAAGTTAAATTCTAGTAAACAAGCTGAAATAACCAGCTGCAGGTCTTTCCCAGTTCGGACGACGTGTGACAGAAGTTACCAGTGGAGCTTCTTAAAGTTAACACACACACACACCCCTGAATGTACGTGGCCCGGAAGGCCAATGAAGACAAACAAAAAGCTTACCCTTCCGAAGTAACCGGCAGCTCCCAGATCCGTGGTGCCCGTGAAGCAGGAGCACGAAAGGACCGTTTTGCAGGGGTTCGTTCAGAGTCACCAGCACCGAGCCCGGAAACAGCACTGCGCCGGCTCGGAGCAGCTGCCCACGGAGGACCGCTCCCCGCCGCTCCGTGGGGCGAGGGGCCAAGCGGGCTGCCCGGCCGCCTCCCGCGGGCCACGAGGCAGCGTCCCCACTCGGCGCTGCCCACGCGGACATTCGCCGCGCGTGCGGCCCCGCTTCCGCCACGCACGACATGGCGGCCGCGGAGGCCGCGGAGGCCCCGCCTCCAGGGGCGGTGCGCTAGTCACCTGACGCGGCTGCGGGCTGAGGAGACACAGGAGAAGTCGCGGTCGCCACTGTCGCACCCGCCGCCCCCTGGAGCTGCCGGGACCGTCTGCCTCGCCGTCCCTTGTAAGCCCCCCGCGCCATGCCGTCGGAGAAGACCTTCAAGCAGCGTCGCACCTTCGGTGGGTGCCGCGGCCGGGCCGGAGGGGCTGCGGGGCCGAGGCGGCGGGCCGGGCGTGACGGGCGGCGGGGAGGCTGAGCGGCCGAGACGGCGGCCTGGGCCGAGAGGGCCGGGGCTTGGCTGGGGCCGGAGAGGGCGAGGAGGCGCGCCGGAGGCCGCGGGCGGACGGAGGGCCGGGCCCGGGAGGATGGAGGGCCCCAGAGGGAGGGCCGGGGACTGACGGGCGCCCGAAAGGGCTGAGGAGCCGAGACGGCGGGCCGGCCTGGGGGCTGACGGAGGGCCGGGCGCCGTAGGGCTGCGGTGCCGAGGTGGCGGGGGCCGGGGGCCGGGGGCCGGGCCGGGTTGGGTTGAAAGCTGGGGGCCGCGGGGCTGGGGTCTGGCTGGCCGAAGGCGGAAGGGCCGAGGGGCCGGGGCGCGGGGCCTGCCGGGGCGCGGGGCCGGTCGGGTGGCCGGCGGGCGGAGGGCTCCGCGGAGGGCCTGCGGGGCGGGCGGCGGGGCGGGGCGTGAGCGCGCCGGCGGGGGCGGCACACCTGGGCCGGCCGCCGGTCCCGCAGCGCCGACCGAGTGGGAAGTGCGGGACTCGCGGGGAGGCTGTCGGACGCCGGCCGCGCCAGGCTGATGGCTCTGGGATGCAAGTGACTCGTCGCCGGGCTCGAGGTCCTGGTCGCCCGCGGGCAGTGAAACGTCGGCGCCGCGGCGGGGGAGCCGGGAACCTGCCGTCTGGCGTCCCCGCAGCGGCCCGCGCACACGGACGGGCCGGCAGGGAGCTGGGCGGGGTCGCCTCCCCGGCTGCGGGAACTCTTGCATGTGCACCGCCGGTACGGCCGGGCAGGTCCCCGCACTTCGGACGGCGGACCCCGCCTCGGGCGCCGGCGCAGGGTCGGCGGCGAAGGTAGCATCGCGATATTTACTGCGGCACAAACACGGAGAGAGAGAAGGGATCAGCGCTCCTTTTAAGCAAGAAAATTCTGCTGCAGCGAGCGGCGCCCGGGGATGTCTGTGTGGGACTCGTGCACGGCGGCGTGGGGGGCGCGGCGGAGCGGGGTCCCGGGCCCGCCCACGCTCGGGAGTTCCCTGTGGGACTCTTCCGCGCCGTCCCCAGCAGCGACACCTTCGTCTAGACTCGGTCCTGGGGGAGGTGCGCGTTCCTCTGAGCTTGGACGTGGTTCTCCCGATCTCCTGTCGAGAAATATTGGATTTCTTGTGCCCGAGGACTTTCAGTAAGTGGGACTCGCGTGGGCCTGCCCAGCAAGTCCTCAGACAAACTCGGGGCAGTTTGCTGGTCAGCGACTCGGATGTGCCTTTTTTGTCAGGGATTTTCTCTTCAGTGACCCTAGTGAACTCTCGATATCGTTCAGCGTTTCTGCAACCCCGAGAGCAGCATTGGAAGCCGACTGGCTGTGTCTGGCTTCCGTCCTTACTGGCCCTGCGTTTGGGAGGTAACTGGGGACGTTGGTGTGGGAAGGATGCCCGTCCCTCATGACTGCAGTGACTACAACTCTCCTTTGCTGAATGTATTTTTACGTTATTCTGAAAAAATACTTTCTAATGAATTAGAAGGATTCACCTGGAATCTGTGGTCCAGGGAGTAACAAGCAGGAATGTCCCATTTTTTTCCCCATTAGTGTATCTTACTGTGCCATTGTGACATCCTTTTGAGTTAATAAAACTATTGTAATAATCATAACCCACATGCATTTTCACATATAAAACAACTGTAAACCTGCTTTTGTCCACTCCATTTATTGTATATGGGCTTTATCTTTAGTAGTAATTTTGCAGAAAACTATCAAGTATCTTTTAATGATTTCTGCCTCCCCTTGCTCCTGATTATCGTTAACAGCACTGGCAATTGACAGTTTTCAGAAATTTGTAGCGTAGTAAGTGAGGGGAACCAGTTCTTTGGGGAGAACCTCTTTATAGAATCTAAGACCAGTCCCAGCTAGCTTAAGCAGTTTTCTTTCTTTCCAAGTGAGTGAGTTTAGGTTAATTTAAAATTGAATATAGTTCTATTGATAAACCGTAGTTGAAAGGGTTGAAATGGATCTTAGGGTCCGTCCCAAAGAACTCCTTCCTTTTGTAGCTGAAGAAACTGGGTGGGGCCCAGAGAGGTGAAGGTCGCGGTCCACCTAGTGGCAGAGTCTGGACTTGCACTTCCGACCTTCGGAGATGAATTTCTCCATCCTCTGTAGGGAGCCATCATTTCCAGTACACGAAGTGGAGGCACACACTCAATCAAGACGCATAGCGTATCCTTGCAGATGGTTTGAAAAATATAATGAACTTAAAACGTTGCATTTGAACACCCCTGGCTCTCTGGATTGAGTGCTGGCCTGTAAACCAAAAGGTCACCAGTTCGATTCCCAGTCAGGCACATGCCTGGCTGGCGGGTCAGGTCCCCGGCCGCAGGGGTGCAAGAGGCAACCAATTGATGTACCTCTTGCACATCGATGTTTCTCTCCGTCTCCTCCCTCCCTTCTCTCTCTGAAAATAAATAAAATCTTTAAAAAAGTTGTATCTGAGCAAACAATTTTGGATTCGGTCTTCTCAAATGTTATAATAATTTCACTCCATTTTATCCCGGGGTTGGCGATGGTAAACTTAAGTCTTAAAGCTTCTCCACTGAAAATGAGAGGGCTTGCACGTCTCAGAGGAAGCTTATGTGATGGTCTAGAATAAATAGCTCTAAGAGGTTGACTGGAGAGTGAGATTTATGCCAAAACCTAGGTAGCGCCCCATGAACTTAGCAAGCTATGGCACTCATTGATTGGTTGGATGTTACGTTTATGATTTATACACAGATTGGGGAAATATTTATTATGCTTCTGTTTCACTCAGTGAAATAAATCCTGGAAAATGTACGTACATGAAGTTTTACTTTAATTGCTCTGGGGAATCTCAAAGCAACTTTGCAGATAATGTGTTGGTAAAATAAGGTACCTTAGACTCCTATCTATTTTAATCTGTAAGGCTTATAAGGGTTCTCAGGAGGAAAAGGAATCTGGGGAGGCATATCTTAATGTGCATTTGGAGCAGTATTTCCGTTTTACGTGTGTTTATTAACCATCTTCTATGTATAAGCCTGGGCCTTGGGGGAATACAGACATGACTAGAGTTGGGTCCTTGACTGCTGGGGGCAGTTTGTTGAGGAAGACAAATGATAAACAGAGCATTAAAGCACTAGGAAAATAACTGAGTAAATGAATTGCTCTTTTTATTTGCCTTTGATCTGTGTTGTTGGTGTGCTCCTGTAAAATGTACCGTTGGTCTCTGAAGATAACTAATCAAAAAGAGTAAGGTGTCAGCATCACTGGGCCAAGACACTGAAGACATTCCTATGTTACTCTTTTCAGCTTAAAGACATCCCTTGTCTTTAATAAAAATAATCATTTTTGTCTTCTTTTTAGGGCCATATTTTAGGGATAAATCAAGATTAAAAAACTTTTGATGCTATAGTTTGAAGCTTCAGATTTAGAGTCTGTTTTTTTCCTTCTTGATTAACCAAAATAAACCTCTTTGTTTTAAAAAATCTCTTCCCCTTGTGCCTAAATGTTTCCACTTATCTTTTAGATCTATTAGGACAAACTTTTAAATATGGCACATTCTTCAGGGTATATTAAAGAATTGCCATCCACTTGCTAAAGTGAATTAAATTCTGATTTCCCTTAGCCTCTGAAAGAATTTACCCTGACAAAATGGAGGTTTTTGTTGTGAAGAGGGCTGGTAGCTAAGTCTCGATGGACGAGCGCCTTTTCTAGGCTAGGAGAATCATAGGGGCAGGTCTTAGAGCAATGAAGAGGAATCCACACCCTCAGAAATAGAGGATCCAAAGGATGATGTAAAGGGAAGGCTCCTCTTGTATGTTTCCTCTCAGTACACTGCTGACGGCGGACATGGGTTTTTACACATAAAGCAGTTCAGCTGGGTTCCTACAATTTAACTCAATTTAACACTATCCACCCAGTGTTAGCCTCAGATCCAGCAAATTGAGGGTTTAGTCCCACAGAGTGCTCCTCCCCCACTGACACTTCAACCATTAATAGCAAATGCAGGTTTTAACCTGTGCTTCTGACTAGCTGGCTACAAATCAGAGGTTCCCCCGACCTCCTCACTTTTGATTTAATCGCCAGAGTGGCCCGAGAACTCAGGAAAACCTTTTACTTATTAGGTTACCAAATTATGACAAGGGCTATTGAAGGATATGAATGAACAAGCCACTGAAGAGACACAGAGTGAGATCCAGAAGGCTTCCTGCCCGTTTGGTGTGCGCCACCTGCAAGCTTTCCAAACCCATCCTTTTGGATGTTTATGGAAGCTTCATTACATAGATACAACTGATTGAAGTATTGGCCATTGGCGTAGTTTAGCCTCCTGTCCCCCTCCTTTCCCCTCCCAGGTGGTCAGGGAGTGAGGCTGAAAGTTTGAACCCTCTGATCACTGTTGGTCCCCCTAGCAACCAGCCCCCACCCTTAAAGGCTTTCCCGAAGTTACCACATTAACATAAACTCAGGTGTGGTTGAAAGGGGCTTGTTATGAATAAGGAAGGACAGTTTTATTACTCGTATCACTTAGGAAAAAAAGCAACGAAAAATGTTCTCGGGTAAGGATTAAAAAAGAAGAATGCACTGGTAGGAACCCGTGAGCTTGCGGTCTTTGTCTATAGCAAATATGTTTAGTAGTTTATCTTGGGAGCTGATTTAGAAATGTTGGATGGGAAAATAGAACTTACATGTTTATATTTGAATATGAGAATTATTTCAGTAGTTTTAATGAATACTAAAATGTTTTTTTTTTAATCCAAACCAAATTGCCAGTAATGTTAGAATAAATTCATAGTGCCTTTTTTCTGGAGCCACCAGCGTAAGCACTTTATCAGAAAGTTCATGACGTTGATCATTTATTTGCAAATACCATGTTAAATCAAGGTGATTTTTAGAAGATTTAAAAAAAATTATTGATTCTGGAGAGAGAGATCAATGTGTTGTTCCACTTATTTATGTATCCATTAATTGATCCTTGTTTGTGCCCTGGCCAGGGATCAAACTCCCAACCTTGGGGTATCGCAACCATGCTCTAACCAAGTGAGCTACCCATCCAGGGCCTTAGGTTTTAATTAATGCCATTTTAATCATATGTTCATCTATTGCTTTATATATGACATTTCTCTCAAATTATACCTTATTGGGAACTGGACTTAGCTTGTTTTTTTTTCCTGTATTTCCCCAGAAAGCTTAGTACAATTATTTGAAAATATTAATAAGTGATTATATGAAGGGGCAGAGTACACAAATATTTTCCAAGTATTCAACAATAGACTTTGCGCTTCAAACTTTTATTTTGGGCACTGTACAAAACCATTTAAAACTTAAATAGGGCATTCTTTTCCCCCTGGTCTTATGTCATACCAGCTGATAGAGCCATGCAATTGCATATTAGTTTTCCTATAATTGCCTTTGGCCTTACATACTAACCTTTGCCAGACAAGAAGTTGTTAGTGCTTGGTTTCTCTCAGTTCTAGGAAAGAGGTGTCTACAGCTTTGCTCTGCTACAGCTAAGGAGAAATGAATTCAAATATGAAAGTCACCAGAAAAGGTGCAGGCAAGCAGCTGCATTTGGGCCCCTAATAACACCTGTCTCTCTTTGTTGCAGAACAAAGAGTAGAAGACGTCCGACTTATCCGAGAGCAGCATCCGACCAAAATCCCGGTAGGTAGTTTCAGGTACCTATGTATGTTTCACTGGTTAATGATGTATAAAGAAGAGAGCCCTGCTTAAGTACCAGTTTAGTGCAGTGCTGCAGTGCCCTGACAGGGTTTCTACAGGAATCCTAATTCTGAGATCTCTTAATCTACTTTTTAATATAATCATATTATGTTTCCTCTTAAGTCTGAGTTTGCCGTTTTAATGTTACACACTTCACAAATCAAATGTATTTGGGGGCACAGGATGAGAGAGGCTAGAACTGTTAGTATTTTATCAATGGAAGGAAATATCCACTTTCTTCTAAAGAAAGCAAAGACGAATGCTGTAGGCAAATGAGTAGCCCCCAGGATTTAAGCGTGACTGTATATTCCAGGCTGCCTGACTTCTGGTGCCCTGGAGAAGTCTCTTCTTATATTTGGCTTCTTTGCAGGAGATGGAGGAAAGACACTGATCATCCTTGTCATGTATAGAGGCCTCAGATGCTTATTGCTGCCGCACCTAGTCAACAGTGTCCTCTGCCCCGAGTCCTTTGGGGTGGGCCTTAAATAGGCTTCTGCTGAGGCACTAACTGGTCTAGAGAGAATTTGTCAAAAGGAACTTTTGGTTTCAGGCAGAGGCCATGTTCAGGCCCCCCTAGGGTCAAGGTTTCTAAGTGATCTTGGACTAGTTAGTAAAATTCTGAGAGGAGCTGCCATATCCTCATCTGTAAAATGGGGAGAAAAATCCCATACCATATGGTTGTTGGAAAGAGTTGCAGGATGCTGGGTACATGGTTGTTACCGCCTGCAACTTTTACAGACCACTTACAAAGAAACTCTACTGCTAAATACTGTAGAAGTTTTCATGTTTGGCTTCGAGACTGGTCATCTCGTACTGAAGTAAGGGGAAGGAAGATGAAAGATCCATGGGGTTGGGACTGAAAGGTACACAGAAAAGAGAGTAAGATGGGGCTGCCCAGCAGTTTCACACCTGTAGGATTCCATAGTAAGACACGTTCTGTTTTGCTTGGACTGGTTGGAAATTTCACAGTATGTCCTTGGCCTTGGGGGTCAATGTATAGCTTAGAGGTGAGCCTTCTGGGGAATTTCCTTAATTTTAAGGTTTTTCTTTCCTTTTGAGTACCTGCTATATCTATTTGCTAATAGGTACTACCCCTTGGAAACAAACAGCCAGCCCAACAGTCTGCCAGGATTTGTTCCACAGACTCCTTTTGAAATGTGAATATCCATGTATATTAAAAATCATATTTTCTGCTAGTAGTTTCAGGGTTTTTTATTTTTTTGCAGAAATCACATATTTGTCCTTCCATGTATGTGCTTGTGACATGCTGAACAAGTTTGAGAAGCAGACTCATAGCCACTCACATGTTGAGAATACAATGGGGGGATGGACAAACAATGGACAGAAGGACAGACAAGGCATAGGCAGTTCCCTGGCCCTCCAGTCTCCATTCCCCAATGGTGGCTTTTTCTTCTATGTTCCTGTCCATAGCTCTACCATCTAAATGAAATATCAAAAAGGCACTTTTCAGATCTAGTCAGATACTTTATTCCATGAGTTATATATCTGCTCTCCCAGATTAGAAGAATTAAAGAAAAAAAATTTTAAAAGAAAGAACTAAGAAGTAAACCAGTCCTTTATAGGTGACTGTATCTCCATGGAGAGCACCACATGGTGAGCAGGAGCAGCTGCAACAGCTTCTCCCCAAGCAGACCAAACGCACAACCGAAAGCAGGAGGTACCCAAGGACATGTTATCCAGCATTTTTTCCAGGCTGCTGTGTGTTCCTATAGTGGAAGGATTCTCAGGTCTTGATTTTTCTTCCCATTCTCTACTTTTCCTTCTTCCTGACCCAAGAATCTAAGATTTCTGTATTGCCTCTGATTTCTGCTACCACTTAACCCCAGGCAGATGCAGTGCACCTGCTGATACGTTCTTGGGGCTGTCATGTTCTGAATACACAGCTGTACTAGATGAGCTCTTCACTTTAACAAGGGAGGTGATGACAGCTTGACTTGGCCCTAACACAGACCCTCCTGTAGGTCCCATAGGGCAGAACACAGTATAGATGAGTCCTTTCCCTCTTCTGAAGAAACATGTAAAGTTTTTCCATTCATATCTCTCAACTTTTCAATGTTGTCACAGATCAGAGTTGCTCTCCATGAAGAGAAGGATGTCTGTGGAGTCAGTACTGAGATGATAATGAGTCTCAAAGGCAGTCACCAGTATGTAGTCAGAGCTTTTATAATGGCTTAGAACCGGGGGAAAAAACTATTTCTTTTTCTCTATAGAAAGGAAGTATGGCAAGGAGCCAATGGACTTATTTCAGTTCATAATGTGAAACTGTTTTTGTTTCTTGCATAGCTCAAGATGCTTGACTTTAATACTCATTAAAGGAATAGCAAGAATATTTTACCAAAATGAAAGAAATCCTCAAGTAACAAATTTGTCCCTGGAACCAGCTAATCATGATCTCTTGTGAAATACTGATTTAGGATTATTTTAATGTCAAATAGAGAAACATATCTCTAGTATTAAAAAAAACCTGAGTCTATTATCATAATTAAGATCTTACAATTTTATTAAGGTTCCTTTCCATGTCACAGGAAATGGTGGTATTAGAATTGATATAGACAGATTCAGATCTTGACATTTTAAGCTGCTACCCAGCCTCTCTGTTCTTCTAAAACTTGGGGTCTTTTTTCTGACTAGGTAGTATGTTTTCATGGTTCCTGTAGGGTAGGTGGAGGCAGCCTGGCGTCCTCACCCAGGCATCTGGGTGACTAAGGGAAGCAGTGTTCCCACAGCCCTGGAGGGGCCTGATAAGTAGTGTTCTCACAGCCTCGAGCCTGGGTCCGATAAACTGTTCCCCTAACATGAAGTGGGCTCTCATACACAGAATTATGCTGTGTTACATAATTTTCTGTCTTGAAGGCAGCTTTGTTCTAGTATTTAAAAGGGGCTAGGGTCTCCCTGCTCGGTGCCACACTGGGGAGCAAGGGCCACAACATATGCCACACAGAGACACGCAGGGGGGACATGCGGCTTGCAGCTGCAAGGCTCCCCGCCAGTGAGTCATGGCATGTCAGGCATCCCAACAGCTCTGTGAATGTTCTTCCATCTGCCCGGGTACTGTGAACCTGTCAGGCCTCGACTGGCTGCAGTGCAGTTCCAAATAACAAAAGAATACATAGCAGTGTCTTCCTCCACCCTGTAGCCACCCCGCTCACCTCCCTGGAGGCAGCTACTTTGTCTCTCATGTACCATCTTATAGGAGAGAGTCTAAGCTAGTAAATGATCACTCTTCACAAGAGAGCTATGAGGAAACTAACAAACATGCTATTTTAAACCCCATTTTGGCATGTGCCAGTTAACAATATAGGAAGTATTTTATTTTTCTCTGTTGATGGCTATTTTAAAATCACCTTTCTGGCTTCATTTCTAGGTGATAATAGAACGATACAAGGGTGAGAAGCAGCTTCCTGTCCTGGATAAAACCAAGTTTCTTGTACCTGATCATGTCAACATGAGTGAACTCATCAAGATAATTAGGTATTTAATTATCTCTTTATTTTTTATTTTTTTTTGAGTAACTTCTCATTTTTTATCACATTTACAGATAAATCTTTAGTTCTGATTAAAATCATGCAAGCTTAATAAGACTATAGGTTGTTTCATTTCTCAGTTTTTTAATATTTCTTACCTGCTGGATCTCATGTCCCTTCTGGTCCTTTCATAACAGCTAGTGTGGATGCTGTCCTTTAACCAGAAAAGTTACAAGTTTCGTATAGCAAAATTAGTAAAAAAGAGAATGTAGACTTGGTACAATGGTAATAAATTGTACCAACTTAGGTCTCAGTTTATAAATACTTTGAACTGTTTTTTCTCACAGTTTAGACACTAATGGCTCTTCAGACAGCATACTAGTTTAAAACTGGCCTCAAGAAGGTAATAATAACAACCTATCAAGGATTATCACTAATATTGATCATGAATATAATCACAGAAAATGTTTTATGCTTTGTGAGAAGAAATATTAGAGTCATTGTCAGTAAGATATACACTTTAATTTACCAGAAGCAGCATTTGGAAAATCATTATACTTTTAAATTATTTGGGGTGAGTGGCATTTTTAGGTATGCTCCCTACTTACTGATTAATGTTTTTTTCACGTTTTCTTTCAACAGAAGGCGCTTACAACTCAACGCTAATCAAGCCTTCTTCCTGTTAGTGAATGGGCACAGCATGGTGAGCGTATCCACACCAATTTCAGAAGTATATGAAAGTGAGAAGGATGAAGATGGATTCCTGTATATGGTATATGCCTCTCAGGAGACGTTTGGAATGCAATTGTTGGTGTAAGACTAGAAAAATGCATCTGTTCTAGAATTTTTTAAACCCTTACCAACAGGAAAAAAAGGGATGTTACCAACTGAGATTGATCAGTTCATCTAATCACAGATCATCAAAACAGTAGTGTTCCTGCCTAGGAGTTTTAGAAAGTTGTTTTTGTACTTCAAGCAGAAAAACTGAGCTCCAAATGAGCACACTCAGCTTTGGAAAACTATATTATTTAACCTAGGCTGTCTTGTTTTCAGATTTAGAAGTTTAAAAATAAAATACTTTGCATTCTGGGTTATCAATAAAATAGATCTTCAGTTATTTTAATGCTCTTTCCACAATAGGAACTTGCATTTTGAGCATTCAGAGACAATAAATCTTTTCTCTAGGTTCACAGAACCTGCCAACTTTTTAAGTGAAGGGTTTCTACCCAACTAAAGAGGTCTCTAAGAGGATCTTTAAGCATAAGTTGTCAAGTAGCCCCCCGCAAAACACATTTGCCATAATAGTTGGCAAGAAGCAGGCCAAATAGGGGTGTGTAAGAAAACTGTGAACTGCTGTTAAAGGTTCCTCCTGATTCCTAGTGAGTTCACCCCAAGTCGGTGCTCTTGCAGTGTTAGGAAGCTCTTACTTGGTTTGTTCCCCGGGCAGTAACACACACAGAAAAATATCACTGCTCAATAGGAACCCTGAATAATTTATTTTGGTCTAGTTTCTCAAAAGACCCAGAGAAAAAAGTGACATTTCTTATGTTTCAGATATTCTCTGATCAAAGAGCTCAAACTAGTGCCTGCTTTGGTAATTAAACAAGCAATTGTATCCGTTTCATTCTTTAGGGCAGGGCTGGGAACTACAGAATCCTCAAACTAAAAATGTTAAAATTCAGATGCACTTCCTCTACATTTAAGCTTAAAGCTACAGATGATCCATGTTTTATGTTAGGTGTGTGACTAAAATATGTGATTAAAAAGTTACATTATAAAGAGTATTTCAGTTATCACTGTTAGGTCAAACCACCATCGAAATTCCTGCACTCTAAGTGCATGTCAGTTGTGAAGAAAGCAGTAAAAAAGAGATATATTCTCTTCACAGATACTAATGTCAAAAATTAAAACTTATTTTCCAAGTCCAACTAGAGTAACCAGTGCTTCCTACTACCTGCATGGGGTTCATTATTTACTACTTTTATGGGAGTATCACAAAAAGATCACAGACCACTTTAGATTACATGTAGCAGGTCATGATTTGCCCTTGTATATTTAGATGTGTATGGAATACCTGCATCAGTTAGTGGAAATTATTTGCTGTAATGGAGGGATTAGGCATTATTACTGCATATGGGCCTTCAACCCCCATGCTCCCATCACCTACTCCTACTGCTGCATGCGTCCGTCTACATGGCTAACTTTTAATATGTATATTTTTACATTATGTACATTCTTAATCAGCCTGTCTTGTTTAGATTGTATACGTTATTATATCTGACATTGTTGTAACTACTGTGTGATCAATAAGATTCCTGTAAGAAATTCTGCTTTTTAAAAAAAATATCAAGGCGAGAGGGGTGACTTATATTCCATATTAGTGGGTGGTCACTATATTTATAGGATCTTTAAAACAAGTACATTTTTATGAACTAAGGTGAATAAAGGCACAATTAAAAACTGTCATCAAAGCTCAGTTTAATGGATCACTGTCTGAGACTTAAAATCCTGCATATTGTCTGTAGTAGCCAAAGCCAAACAAGTAATATCCTTCCTAAGAAGGAGCACCCAGACTGGTTTTGCTGTGTGGGAGAGTAGTCGAGTTGAGGGGACACCTACCTTTGAAGGCCTCTGCCTTGGCATGGGCACCTTCTTCACCTTGGTCAAAGTTCTCCCAGCTGGTTGACGGCCCTGGTCAGGAGGCTCAGTTGGAGTGTTGTCCCGATATCCCAAGGTTGTGGCTTTGATCCCCAGTCAGGGCACATAACAAGAATCAACCAATGAATGCGTAAGTGAAATAATGAATCGATGTTTCTATCTCTCCCCACTTCCCTCCCTCTCTAAAATCAATAAAAGCTTTTTAAAATCCCTAAATTCTCCTTAGAACTTAATGTCACAAAGTATGCGTAGGATGGATGTGGAACCTAGGTGTATTGTGGGAATAAACACTTAAAAACTTAAGTTGCTCTGAATAAACAGCAAAGTAAACACGAAGGTATCAAGAGTATGTGTGTGTGTTGTGGTCACGAAGGCATTACATAGCTTATGGTACCTCAATTGACTGAGGAGCCACAGCAAGTAAAGATACAGTACAAACAGAAGCCAAGCAGTAGGGGGGTGGGGCTCCGCTCACAGAGTCCCCCCTAGTCGCCATGGATGAGAATAAGTCTACCAAGACATGACTTGCTTGGAGAGGAAAGGTGGCCAATCTCTTAGAGGAGAAGGTCCTTAAGCCTATTCCACAATGGGCTTTTACTGGGTTCAGTTTGCACAAGAATACAGGTAAAGCTCATCAATCATTGTCAGGCAGTAAGGATCAAACAATAGATAACATTCAAAGAACTATGAGGGCTTATTCCGAGTCAGGGTCAGATAGCTAAAGGGCTATAAAACTGGGAAACAAACTCATTTCATGCTTGGGTCCTTATCAGAAAATTGAGGGCATTCTTAACAATGCAGGGTTCACAGGATTTTATACATTCTTTCTTAGGCCTGATTGCCCCAGGGAACCGCCTGTTCCTGCCCAGGGCTGTACCACCCTCCAGCATTGTTTCAGGCTTAAGTCAGGAGGGGGAAGTAAGGCAGTGAAGAGATTAGGAGACTTACAGACAGAATGAGGACTCAGGCTATGTCAAAGCTGAGGGGTGAGGGTCCATCACCCCCTTTTTCTATAATCCCCCAAGTCCTTCCTTGATGGCCCCATCGGGACTGTGCCTGTCTTAGGTCGTCCCTCTCTTGAGGAATCTTAGCTGTCATTGGCTAACCAGTCATCTGCCCTAGGCCAAGCAGGGTGAAGTAAAGGGGGCAGAGGTGGCACCTCAGCTGGGAAGATAAGCTTTGTCTGCTTAGTGGCTTATGGCCCCGAGGTCTTTTACTCAGCCTAA
This sequence comes from Micronycteris hirsuta, assembly GCA_004026765.1. Lineage (NCBI taxonomy): Eukaryota > Metazoa > Chordata > Mammalia > Chiroptera > Phyllostomidae > Micronycteris > Micronycteris hirsuta. Next base: position 143,887 of record PVJI01001617.1, on the reverse strand, counting down.
ACCACGGGGGATTACAGCTTCTGAAACCAGGCAGGGCGGTTCCCAACAAATTAGTGGCCAGCGTTACTCATTTGGAAAACCATGCAGAACCAACTCAAATTGAAATAGGCTCTGTAACGTTAGTGGAAGAGTATAACGAGCGAGCTAAGGGAATGCTCTGCTTGCCCAAGTTTCTTGTTCAGCAGATATGCACGTCTCCCATCCCAAAGGCGTGGCCTGGATAGTTCCCTAGAGACAACCCAGAGGCCCTGGAAGTAACCAAAGAGCAAGATGTTCCACATCAGGGGCTGCCAGCAGGTGCCAGGATGGGCCAGCTGTGTCTCCTGGTGTTACTTACCTGGCAGTATTCCTGACCATGCCTGAAAAAAACAAGTCTTAGGGACCTCTATGGAAAAAGGCATGAAGGTTTTCCTTCTAGTGCTTGGCAATGCTCATGTCAAAAATGTAGTCCCAGGCATACTCAGACTGCCACCCTCCCAAATCCAGAGGACAGAGCTTTAGATGCCAAGGCACATTAATGTCACATTCAGTACACGTTTGGAAACATTCAAAAGATGCTTAGATCTACATCAGAAATACAAAAAACTACAGAACTATCATTCAGAACCACCTGAAATCTGAATGTAAGTCTTATAAGACTATATAGAAGCCACACTGAGACTAGTAGGAGGGCCAGAGATGCAGAACAGGCTGGTCTATAACCACATGTAGTAGATCAGGAGAGAGATCTTTGCTGTGGAGGCCCCACCTGAGAAGTGAGGGGTCCTAGCCCCATGCCAGGCCCCCTAGCCCAGGGCTCCAGTGCCAGGAAGAGAAGATTCCACAACTTCCGGCTTCAGGGTTTCTGAAGTCCCAGGCAATGCCTCTTTAAGGGTCCACACACAAACACTTGGACTCACTCTCTCAGAGCTCCAATTCTGGAGCAGCAGCTCAAAAGGCACCAGGGACAATAGGGAGGAAATGAATTGTCTGGCATTATGGCAAAGCCTGGAGGGGCAGCTTTCTCCCAGACAAATGCTGGCAGAGGTCATTGTTCCTCTGCTAAGCCCCTCCCCCAAGGGAGTAGGCAGGCGGTGCCTTATCTGAGTGTCCATCAACCTGACTCACACTGCTTGCATGCCCTGGCGATTTCCCTGAGACCCTGCCCCACCCAGCTTTCAGCTCACCCAAGCTGTTGCCAGTGACTTTTCCATAAGAATTGCCTGACTTGGCAAGGACCCAGAGCCATGGCACTGGGTGGACAGCTTCAGACCATGTTGAAGCACCAAACTACCACCTCCAACACATTCAAGGGGTGAACTCAGCAGACACCAGAGGCCCACTGAAGTCCTGCTCTGTGGGGTGGGCCTCTACACACCTGCTCCCCCACGGTAGTAGCAGTCAGTCCTTGCAGAAGATCGGCCTGGCTTAAATCCCTCCCACTGACAAGCCAACATCAATCAAGGCTCAACTACAAGAGGAAGGTGTAAACAGCCCACGGGGGTTGGTATGCACACATGGAGTGCCCAGCTCTGGTGAACAGGGAGGCTGTGCCACTGGACCCCATAGGACACCTACTAAATTACGCCATTGAGTCATAGCAGCTCTACCTAATACATAGAAACAAACACAGAGAGGCTGCCAAAAAGAGGAGACAAAGATGTCCTAAAACAGGGGTATCCCATTCATTTTCACCAGGGGCCACATCAGCCCTGTGGTTGCCTTCAAAGGGCCAAAATAATTTTAGGACTATAAATGTAACTACTCCCTGTTAAGGAGCTGAAATTACATTCAGCTCATTGAAGGCAACCACAAGGCTGATGTGGCCCCCAGTGAAAATGAGCTTGACAGCCCTGTCCTAAATGAAAGAACAGAACAAAACTTCAGTGCAAGAACTAAACAGAATGGAGACAAGCAATCTTCTAGATGCAGAGTTCAAAACACTGGTTATAAGGATGTTCAATGAACTCAGTGAGAACTTCAATATAGCGTAAAAAAGAACCATTCAGAAATGAAGGCTATACTAACTGAAATGAAGAATAAGTTACAGGGAAATCAACAGTAGAGTGGATGAAGCCAAGAATCAAATCAATGATCTGGAATTTAAAGAAGCAAAAAACACCCAGTCAGAACAGCAAAAAGAAAAAAGAATCCCACCCCCTCCAAAAAAAAATAGTTTAAGGAGCCTCTGGGACAACTTCAAGCATACCAACATTCACATCACGGGCATTGGTAGAATAAGGGCAAGAAATTGAAAACCTACTTGAAAAAATAATGGCAGAAAACTTAACCTGGTGAAGGAAATAGACATGTAACTTGAGAAAGCACAGAGAAACACGATGAATCCAGAGAGCTACTCCAAGACACATCAGAATTGAAATGCCGAAAGTCAGTTACCTACAAGGGCACTCCCATAAGACAACAGCTTGCTTCTCAACAGAAACTTTGCAGGCCAGAAGGGATTGGCACAAAATATCCAAAGTGATAAAAAGCAAGGACCTATGACTAAGATTACCCAGTAAAGCTATCATGTAGAATTTAAGGACAGATAACTTCCCAGAGAAGAAAAAGCTAAAGGAGTTCATTACCACCAAACCAGTATTATATGAAATGTTAAAGGGTCTTCTTTAAAAAAAAAAAGATTAAAAGTATGAATAAAATGGCAATAAATACATATCAACAATTGAATCAAAAAAAAAAAAAGAAAAGGTGGAACAGAGACACACTCATAGCTACAGAGAAAACTCTGACAGCTGCCAGATGGGAAGGGGGTTTGAAGAATGGGTGAAAAAGCTGAAGAGTGCAATTAAAAAGTACAAATTGATAGTTACAGAATAGTCATAGGGATGTAACGTACAGCATACTCAATATAGTCAATAATATTCCAAGAACTAAGTATGGTGTTAGAGTGGTACAAGATATACCAGGATGATCACTTCTAAACTATATAAATAATATAATGTCTAATCACTGGAATATACCTAAAACTAATATAATATTGTATGTCAACGGTAACTGAAAAATAAAAAGTGATTTAAAATTTAAAAAGGATACTCAGCTCTATTAACCCTAACCTTGATTGTCATGAAATCTAGAGCTGTATATAATATCTTTAAACCCCAAATCAATAATTCTAATTTCTGTCCACATCAAGGACATTTTTTTAAAAACCTTAGAAACTTGATAGAAAACAGATTTAAGATGAAGTATTCCTTTTGTAAAGCTGGGAAGAAGGCAGAAAGGACTGACTCCCTAGTATAGTGATCGAGAACTGTGATTTATTTGAAAAGACATGTGCTTCATATTTTGAGACAAAAACCTCATAAAAGGGAAGGCTTTTTTTTTCTATTTTTATTTTAAGTACATTAAATTTACTCATAAAAACATTCTAAAAATGTACAATTTTTCCTTTTTAACAAAGTATAATAAAACATAAAAACCCCAAAAACAGAATACTTGACATTTACAATTCAAAATCAAATTAGCAGAATATTAAATATTTACAAAACTATATTTTTAAAAAATATTTATAAAGTTACATGCAATTTTGTAGAATTGACATAAAAGAATGGCTCAAAAATGGGAGACTTTTCCTTCATTCCTAAAAAGCAAATATGTCCAATAGAAGCTGTGAAGATTCTTGAGTACACGAGGCCTTCAGTTTCAGTACCAAAGCCTTTGTCTTTGCGCATGTGAGAACTTACGCATGTGAGGGGCTTGTTACAATGCCCAGAACGGAGAATTGGCACCCCCTCCCTCCATTAACAGTGTAGTAACATTGACCTTTGGCCTCAACCAGCACAGTATGTGGTTTTATGAATGTTGCTTAAAGGTATTTTCTTTCAGAACCCTGGGACTTGTCAACAATTGAGCTTCTTCAGAACCCCTGGCTTTAAATGTCACCTGACTCATTCTTTGGGAGTCATCTGTACTTTGGAAAGGACGGCCGACGGGACCGGGTTCCCCAGGCCCATCCTCTGAGACGGGTGGTCAAGCTGAGCAGGGACATGGTTTCCCTTATAACCTTTTAAGACTCTTCAACATGTAACGCCATCAGTTACCAGTCTGTAAAACTAGCAAGGCATCGAATAAACCACCACAAAGGCGGGAAGAGTGACAAAATGACAGGGAGTGAGGAGGGTAGGGCACACCCCAATTCCTCTCGGCAAGTGCTCACTGGAAACACTGGAGTGAGTGGACGAGTGCAAGCCTCGGCCAGCCTGTGCTCCGACAGGGGACATGTCACAGCTGTGTGACGCTAGGCAAAGTTACTGCCACTGCTACTGCGCCTCCATACATAACGTGTAGTGTAAACTAACTATGTTGACTTCTTGTGATAAAAGACCTATAGAATTCTAAATATAGTGAGTTAAAGTACTCAACCTACTAACTACTATATTAACAAGCTGACTCCTGTAATCTTTTGGAGATTATAGATGATGCTGGTTTTTTTAAATACCCAATCACATATCTGCTTTTAAAAAATAAATCTATTTTTAATAGAAGTGCTAGCTCCCATTTCCTCAGTGCTCTTTAACAATTAGGAGTTTTAATGTTTAAACACTTTCCAATTATCAGTATTACCATCAAATAAAAATTAGAAAATAAGGTATAAAATTGAGTGTTTTGCTTTTCAAAAAAAAAAAAGATTAAATAGTTGTTTCACCCCAACACTGTACTGTACTTTGATCTGTACATTCCTCTTCCCCCATTCTTGGAGATAAAAATGGGGCTAGAAACTTTAATACACGACAGACTACACAAAGCAAAGTGGCTGGTGCCACACCTACCTGGTTGCCACAGCACTTCGAAACAGCCACGATTTCAGGAAAAAGGCTAAGTAGTTGAAAGGATCAGTCTGATCTGTGTTTCTAACTGGTGAGGACATCTTCTGAGGAAATGCAAAATGCTTCTTTTAGGTTTACTGACTTTGGTTGCTTTTGGAGAGAAATTCATCAGAGATAATGCTGCTAGCAAATATTCCCAAGTCCAAGTATGCACTTCACTTGGGAAGAGATCTGATGGATCAGCAGCTTTGTGTCCTCTGTACCTCATATTTACATTTTACAATTGTCAACTTGGAATGACCTCTTTGGAAATGTCACACCACACACGCACTTTCAAAGAAACCGGGAATTTTTCTAAGACCTTTGATGACTGGAACACAGCCGCACGATGTCTGAACTTATGTACCTCGATCTGAATGTCATACTTCAAATCAAAGTTTGTTTTCATTTTTTGTTGTATTTAATACTAACCTCTAATATTTATCAAAATAGTTGTAAGGGTAACAACACACACTTTCATTCCTCAATACAGACCACTAAAACAAAAAACCTAAATATGATTTTTTTTTTGCTATGAGACAATTTTCAACAATTTCACTATGTTGAAATAGGATTTATTTAAAATATTTCTTTGTTTAAAAAACCAAAAAAATTTAAAAGTTTGGCTTTCAGCACATATCCAGGCCACTATAATGGCCTTCAGAAATATTAAAATCGTAAACATCAATGAACACTCTAAGTCTTCCTTTAACATAATATGACAAGTTCCAGTCTAATATTCTTTAAGGCAAAGTTGTGTCAGTTCTCATTATTTTGACATTTTTGTAGTGTTTATAACTTTAGAGATCAAAACATTCCCCCCAAAAGCTGTTGTAAGCATCACCATTGCTTAAAAACTGTATGTGATAATACTGTGTACCAGGAAGAGAGAGAAGAATACAGAGGTCTGTCAATTCTGCATTGCATAGAAATAAAACTCTACTAAAATAAAACTCTAAAAAACTCCACTAAAAGCCTTAAAAAAAAAAAAAGTAACAACTTTCGACTTTAGTTTCCATGAAGCCAGGAAACTGATCTCAAAATGTGAAGCATCACATCACAATGCCTCAAATTCTAGGGTATTCTTTTAATTTACATCAATTTTGCTTGAGGCTGATTGTCCCATTTTAAGAATGGTCTGAACATTGTGATTTTTTTAAAAAATAAATATTCATCTGGAAAAATCCCTGGGCAAGGCCTTACCAATCAATATTTTAATACTGAAGGCTTTAGCATTTAAAACAATGTTATTTGAGCAGAAAATTCCCTTTAGTCTTAAAGACTTAAGTCCCTAAATTTCAGACCACAAAGCTCCCCCTGCAGCGGGGCGGAACTGAGAGCTGCGAGGTGAGGACACTTCTCACCTCGCTCAAACCAGACTTCTGCAGACCCTGGGGCTGTCCTGTTGGTGTGGTCTCTCTCAGAGTCTACCACATTCTATTAAGTCTTCCAGGTAATTTTTAACAGAACTAACTATTAATACACAGCCTGATACAAAAGAAGTTGACAGGAGAAAATTTCAAATCTTTTGCTCATGAATTACAGGACTGTATTATGGTTAACATGTGTGCCTCAGGTGTGAATCTGTTAGCAGTAAGCCTTGGGGTCTCTGGGAAGTCTGTGTGAGATTAAAAAAACTTGCAAACTCTGCTAAGGACAGATGGCATCTGTCAGAGCCAAGTCACAAAGGCCATGCCGTCACCACGTCTCTGTGAGTCCCTTCATGGTGGAAGATGACAGGACTCAGAGCTATGGAAGGGCCAGTAAAGAACATATCCGCAAAGCTCTGACAACTAGGAATTCTCTGGGACTTGGACCCTTAGAAGTTAGTTGTTGTAACTATTTCTACTTAATAATGTCGTTTAAATTTATTTGCAAAAAAGAAAATTTAAAACCTGAAACTGCTACAAAGTGTTCTAAGGAGGGAAGTAAATACTAAAATCTTTGTTGTGTACTAAGTCACGTGGCCTGCTGGTGCCAACTCTGTAAAGACAGATCCTCTGAATGTCTTGCACTGACTGGTCTCAGGGAGTGAGTCTCCCAGAACTGCAGAGATTGACATCAGTTTACATTCTTCTGTAGTGCAATCCTTAAAAAGCCCAGATATTAGTGCCTAACCACTTTAGGAACAAAACAAAAACAAAACAAAACAAAACAAAACAAAACAAAACAAAACAAAGGTGACATTTTCCCTCACCCAGGGGTGTCAACAGTCCGACTGGTGGAACTCCACTTGGAGAACTCCAACCTTCCGCTCTCACTTCCGATCTCGCGTAGCTGCCCTGGAATTACGTGGGAGCCTAGAAGGACCAGTTACGGCAATGCTCTTCCAGAGACGGCAGGTCTCTGCATCGCAACCAAGGGTGGAGATACCCACTAGGCAAGTCCTGACATCGAGCTCCAATCTAAAATTTTGGCAATAAAACTGAGTTTGATGCACTCCTACGCTAGGTTTTCTATCCAGTCTAATAAAGTAAAGCACCTTTGGATTAAAAATATTAAGCTCAACAGCAACTAGACTTCTCAGTTTTGTATTTAATTTTCCTTATGTCTCCATGGCTTAATAGTGTTCTGTTGCCAGAGAAAAATATCAATCTGTGGAGTCCAGACTTTCTGCTGGAGGGGCATATTTCAACCTAAAAGTACCTAGAGAGAGGGAAAAAAAGAGATCACATTTGAATCACTGTAGAATTACCACAAACAACTGATCTGTCCAAAGTTATTTCCAGAGTCACTGGTCAAGATTCAGGTGCTGGAAATCTAGACCACCTGTTTCTAACGACTGCTAGCCCCCCTCTCCCACCCAGAAACTAGATGCTGTTTTATAAGTTTATAAAATCAGACAAGGGGTGAAATAACTGAAGAGTTACCAATCCATTCGTCCATTCTTTTAGCAGCTCTTTTTCTGACTCCAACAGCACAGAGCTGGTGGGCTATCCAGCAAGCATCCGCCAAGGGCCAAGGACCACATGCTCTGGACTCGCTGCTTCAGGAGATGCAGCACCATCTCTATCAACACGGGTGGCCACAGCCCAGTCGCCTGCACCTGCCACCAGACCTACGGAGTCTGAGTTGTCTTTAAAGCTCTCCAGGCGACTAAGATACACAGGCAGGTCTGGTAATCACAGGTCTAAAGCAACCCTCACAGCTACAGAGATCAAGTGACTCGAGGCTGCACAGCGAACAGTCACAGAGCTGGCACCAATTTTCCCAAATGCCCAGTTTAATGACCTTTCCAAAACCAATAGCAAGAACAAACCCATTGTAATAAACACATCAGACATACACTTGAATTTGACTAAAGAAAACAAGAGAGAGCAGATGGGAGGGAGGGAGGGAGGGAGGAAGAGATGGCAGTGCAGTGAGGACGGTGCTGTGCACTCACACGCACACGCCGACAGTCACAGGCACCCTGAGGGGGGAGAACGGAAGTGGGGACACTGACTTCCGTCTGCAGCATCTGACTTTATGTGCCGCGCCCTAGGCTTTCAGTTAAAGGTTGGGGTGACATGAAATCACCCATACTTACTCCCCAGTCACATGGGAAGAAGTAATAGATGAAGGAGCCATCAGGCCAGACCCCCTCTCCACAGCCAGCTCGTCACATGCTAGAATAAGGAGCAGGCTGAAATCATGAAGACAGTCTCAGAACCAAAGTAACCCTCCTTTTGGGAGCTCACAGCCTATCGAGAATGTCATGCTTTTTCAAAGAGCATTTGAAAAATTACTTTTGCTTTTAAAAGAAGAAAGTTTACTATTATTTTCATAAACAAGAAACCTTTTCCTGCACCTCTCTGGGCAGCGCTGCACTGCTAACCAGTGTAGCCGGTTTGCCTCCGGAGCTTCGACGGCCGCGGCCTGCCTTTACCTTGCCGATTGAAGTCCATGGACGGCTGCTTGCAGTCCTGAGCACGGTGACCGGTGGCCCCACAGTTGTAACATGAGAGGTTGCCGCTCTTTTTGTGACTGGAACCATTGCTATTGCCCACCAAGCCCTGGGCCTGGTACACACCGGCCGCCCCTGCCATGAAGCTCTGCATGGGAGGGACAGTGAAAGTGGACTGGCTGCCCAGCACGGGCTCAGTGGGCACACTGCTGCCATAGGGTGAGGGCATGACTGGGAAGGCGCTGCTGCCGTACTGCTGGGTGCCCACGTAGCCGCTGCCACACACAGGGCTGAAGGGTAGGAAGGGGAAGGGGAAGACGGACGGCCCCGAGAACGGGTGCTGGAAATAGTTGGCATAGCTGACAGTCAGGCCGCCAGAGCCGCAGCTCCCGCTGCACCCACAGGACGTGCACACGACGCAGCCCGGCGGTGGGCCGGGTGAGGGTTGCTGCGGTGCCGGTGGTTGCTGATGGTGGTGGTGGTGGTGGTGGTTCTGAGCAGAGGCAGGAATGTTCCCAGGGGAGCCACTGCCACTGCTGCTGCTGCTGCTGCTGCTGTAGAAGCTGCTTTCAGGGACTGAGGACAGTGCAGGGCTAGAGCTGGGGGCGGGGCAGCTGGGCACAGTGGCCATGTTTGGGAAAGGTGGGGAAGCGTGGCTACTGGAGGAGGCAGTGTTGCTGTTCGCACAGAAGCTGCCCTGCAGGGGGCCCACGGGCACACTGCTCATTGCAGAGAAGGCAGCTTTGGTGTTGGCTGTGTACAGAGCAGTTCGAGGGTTTATTATTGCAGGGGGCACACTGATCTGCACGTTATTAGAACAGGAGGTTTGCCCAGAAATGGCAGAATCCGCAGGGACAGATGAAGACATCAGAAGTTTCACTGGTGGCCGAGCCACGTGGAAGACCGTGCTGGATGTCCCCATGGCAGCAGAGCTTGTCTCCACCACCAGGGCTGGCTGCTGGGCCGGCTTCATCACCCTGTCCAGTGCAGACGCATGGACGACTTTGGTGCGAGGACCAAAGGACACGGTGGGTGACACGGAGCTGCTCTCAGTAAGTCCAGAGAGGACCTGCATGGGCTGATGGGGGGCAGACGTGGGTAACACGTCCACCATGGCATTGCCAAAGCTCTTGTCCACTTTGATGCTGCTCCTTGGTCCAGAGACTTTATTCCTTTCTTCTAGTGAGAGCAGCGAGTGCATGGAAGACGAGAGGAGCTTCATGTCCGCGCCTCCCCTTTCTGATTTGTGCACGGAGTTCAGCATTCGGATGGGTGCGATGTGCGAGGCTGCGGTCATCATCTGAGGAGGCAGGGGGTGGTGGCCTGACGGGTTGGAGCCTGCCTCATTCTGCACAGGAAGAACCTGAGCTGTGGGTCTGGTGGAAGTTGAAGTGAAATGATTCAGTAGCATGACAGGCTTCTCTTTATCGGGACCTTCCATGTGCATCTCCACACCTAGAGATAGAAACACAGAGGTCAGCACAGTCCCACAGGCCAGGGCAGAGGCAGCGCTGGGCCAGCCGTGCCGGGCAGCCTTACGTCTGTCATTCTCCTCGGCACTGTCTGAGCTCTCTTCCCGGGCCTGCACCCCCATCGGGCTGGGCGAAGAGCTGGAGCACTCTGAGGAGCTGCCTTCCCGGGCCGTCTGGTGAGGCGCCTGCTCCACTTCCACCCGCAGTGCTGCACAGAGAGACAGGTGATAGTCTGAAGGTGGCTCCCACGTCCATGTGCGACAGGACTCCGACAGGAGTCCCCCTTACCCACCTCCACGCACATCTATCACACACTGATTTTCTACATCAGCCCCAGGAAGGCAGTATGATTACTTCTGTATTCAGACAGGGCTCTGACATTCTTAGAGAACCAACTGCCCAAAGTCAGGCAGCTGGTGATACAGCAGATGCAAACACAGCAAGGATCTCAGCCAGATACTCAGATGCCTCCCTACTCAAACACTAAGTAACAAGAAAAAAGGTTCCCAAATTAGCACAGTGCTATAAAAGCAGTCATCCACAAACACCCCATTTCATGAGGTTAAGGGACATAAAGACTCTTTTAGTCAAATAACCACTTAAAAGATACACTGGAATTTTTTCCTTTCCTCCTTTACTGTTTTCTCTTAATATTTCTATTATATAAAGAAAACAACAGAGCAACTTATATGGGGGTCCTCAACCTTCTTCTTGTGAGAGAGAGAGAGAGAGGCAGGAGGAGGAGAGGGATGGTGGTTGAAAAATCAGATCACTGGAACTTCAAGTCCCCAGAGCGGGAAGGCTGGTGGTTAGGCATTAAGAAGAATTTCAAAATGGACTTGCTAGGCAATGACCTAAACATGACCTCTGTGCCCCATCTTCGGGAAGAGAGATGCTTTCATCTACTTTGTATACTTCCTGCTCTTCCCCTCTCATCATAGCAGTTTCTGGATCTAATTCTTTTGCCCAAGCAACTTCAGGTGAGTCACCAGTCTCCACCTTCTAAATCAAATGACCCTTCTATTTCCTATGGTAGATTACCAAAGCTAAAATAACAAATAGTAGTTGTAAATACTGAAAAATGTATATGGCAAAAGGGTGTGCCATGAGGTCTAATGATTATCAAAAGGAACAGACTGCAGTCCGTGTGTCCAGGCTAACCCAGCAATTGCACACCTGCAGCGTGGGTGCTCCGCACATTCTGCACAGGCCCCACGTGGCTGGTGGGGGGCACGCGGGCCACTCCGCTACTGGTGACAGTGGGTGGGGCTGAGGGGTTCAAGCACCGTTTCTCTGACTTCTCCCTGTGCAAGAAGAAAGCATGCAAACAGGTGAGGTTTCAATTCTGCTGAAAAACCTTCTCGTGTGTCACCAACTCTGCTTACATACATCTATTCCACACAGAGGTGACTTTCATCATAATTGTCTCCAGATGGAAAAGGACACAGTCTCACTTGTCAGGTTCACTGCAAAGGGCCTTACCTAGCAAACCAGAGCTATACTCACAGAACTGTGAAAGCATTAAAGTTTGATAAGCAATCAAAACTAATCCAATTACTGACATGTAACAAAATCCCAACTCCTAGCATCTCTGTTCAGCATGTCAGAAACTAAAATGAGCAAATATTTCACAAACAACTTCACACTTACTTCTCCAGCTCCAGTTGAGTCTTGAGTTTTTTCTTTGCTCCCATGGTGAGGGATTCAAATTTATTTAGATCTTCTTCGGTAAGGCTCAGAAACTTCCAAAGAAGAAACAAATTACAAAGTTATTGAGAATTAATTAGGATTCTAAAAACAAAGAACTTTGATTCTACCTCTAGGATACGTGAACAGATGAAACTTAACTAGATAATAAAAGACTTGGGAACACTTAAACATTTACTTGCTAAATGTTTTGGTATTCATAGTTCAAAACACACTCATTTTGCATCCAAGTGGCATAGGCACCCCACAATGGCCTGGTGAAAACAGGGTCCCCAGGAAGGTCCCTGCTATATGGGCGGGTGAAAAGAGATGCAATTTGGGGAAGTGCCCCCTTCCTCCCTGGGACTCCCCCTCAAATGCAAGCATTTATTCTCCTGCAGACCGGAGGACAGTTTCTTTTAACAGCTCTTTTTTCCTGAAATCTGGGATAACAGCAACTTTGTCAGCTAGCAAGTGATCCAGAAGAGTAGAGGCATCGTAACTAGCCTGGCCTTACACTAAGAGAACAAATGATACTCTGGTTCTCAAGGCAGCCAATGACATAATGCATTTGTGACTGCAGCCATCTTAGCTGATACATTGGAGTATTCATGACCAAGGTTAGTAAAATCTGTTGTTTTTAAAATCTATGAATCCTAAACTGAGACTACTGCAAATATACTTAAAATTCGTTTTTTATTAGGTAGTAACAGCTGGATTTCTAAGTTCAATTGTAGATTTTTTTGACAAAGTAAATTTTTACCTAGATAAAAGTCACTAAGTCATTTTATCTAACGGGATGCTCAGAGTTCAAACACTGCGTACAAGTCTAATTTGGTTTTATTAGTAATACTAAAACTTCAGAATTTAACAGTGAAAAAATGCTCCTAATCAGAGCTTTCTATAAAAAATAATTTCTATGAAGGGCTGCTTGAAAGCCGTGAAATCCATCTATTCCTTCAGCTCTATGACCCAAATCAAGCCAGATGATCAGAGAGTCACTTACTGGGACCAAAGTGTGGGGGCCTCTCATAGAACTGGCCTCCCTGAGCTGAGCCTCAGCCCATGCATAGGCCTACACCGAGGGGCATCTAAGATGGGGCTGGGGGGTGTTAGCAGAACTCACTATTTCTACCTATTGCAGGACTGATGGAGACATAATGTCCTTCACATTACAGAGAGTACCTAACTGGTAAAGACCCCGAACTACCTAAAAAAGCTGTTTGTTTACAACCAATCCTGTTCCAGTTTTTCCTTCAGCTGCAGGCAGCTTTCAAACTCCATCCCCCTGCCAGCCTCCAGCAAGCATGCAGCACTTAGGGCATGCACCCGTGGGTGTAAAATGTCAGGTACTGTCATTTCCACACCATATACAGTTTAGAAATCCAACTCAATTCCTGTAGGACTGAGGTCAGAAGAAAGACAGGTTACCTGAGAAAACAAGCAAATTCTACATTGCCTGCTTAGTAGCCAACATACCTTCTCCATTGTGAGCTGTTTAAAGACAGGGTAGTATTTGTGTAAACGCAGTTTCCTCAGCCAATCTAAAATCCCATTTTGCTCCTGGGTCTGAGGAGTCTGCAGGCTGGCAGGCATTAAGATGGCAGGCGAGGTGTCCATCTGAGTCCGGTAGGCCAGGGCTGAGCCCCCGCCCCCGGCGTGGGAGCAGTGGGGCAAGGTGGCCACAGTGGCCGAGTGCTGCAAGTGGTGCTGAGCGCCACTCTGAGAGGACGGGATGCCGGCCACTCCACACACAGGCCTGCGAAGACAGTGGACAGGCGGTTTCAAAAGACTGCAGCCTCCACTGAAGGTCACTGTAAGGTGTGCCTGTGCTGACTCCCACATCCTGGACCGCATCGGTGGTCACACCTGCTACTAGCCTCAGAGCCCCTTCGGCCACTTCCCCACCCCACCCACCCCACCCCACACTGTAGTCTGATGTCTGTAGGTGCACGTGCGTACATGTATTCGTATGGTGTCACTAAGAACACGTGTGTGTGTGTGTATACACACATTTCTATGCATGTGCTTAAAGACTATATGTATCTGTGTATATCTGTGTGTACACACGTGTGTGATGCGTGACCAACTACTGGCTGAGCTGTCTACTTTCCTTGTGTCACAGGATGATACTCATAATCATAAATTAAAACTGACTCCTAAATCTTTAATACTCAATTTTTTAAAAAAGTAAATCCTACAAGCTGGAAAAAACTCAAAGTATCTACTTTCTTTCCTTACCCGCTCTACCCTAAACTGTAAACCTATACGCCAAGCTAAGTGGTGCGCACTAAAGAAGAAAGTCAGCGCTTTCAGAGACCTCATTAACAACCCAGCTCTTCACACAACTGTGTGCTCACACGTACACTATCTGTGATGTCAGCCCGTTAGAACATCAGCTCTCGGACAGGCAGGCAGGCTGTTTGCCGCCTGAGCACTCCTTCAGTTGCCGTCCGGCCTCACAGAATAGAGGACCTCCGGAGCAGCGCTCGGGCATCGCGCACACACTCACATGCCCGGAGCTTGTAAAAATGAAGATCCTCTGAAATCTGGCTCCCCAGGATGTACAGGGACCAGAAACTGGCACGTGCAATAGGGGTCCTTGGGAATTCCAATTCTAGTGGCCCAGAGAACCATTTCTTTCTCTTTTGGAGGGGGGAGGTGAGGAATTTTAAGTTGGATTATCCCTATGCAACTCCTCTCTCAACATTATTCAAGACTAAGATTGAGAATGACTTAACTCTAGAAACAATTATTTACACACAACCAAAAGTAACTGTTATCTGAAAGGCATTGGTTATATGGTAGAAGTCTCACCTTCCAGACACGCCCATCATGGTACCGACTTTAGAAAGGGAAAGGTTGCCAGGACCTGTGAGTTAAAATAAATGTCATAAAATTTACAGACAATAAAAATGTTCTTATTTTTACTTAATTACATTTTACAAACTCACTTGGACTTTGAAGCTGTTGGGTGGGAGATGAAGTGCTGAAAAATTTCTTAACATGGTCATTTTTCAGTATGTGAGAAGGTAATGAAGCCAAATACCTAAAAATTAAACAAAGGGGTTTATCTGCATTAAAATATTACCAAAAACTGCCTGGGGAGAGAAATTTAAATTTTCAATTAAGAGAAATATATACTAGGTAAAAAAGTAAACAGTAGTGCTTTCATCTATATTCATCCTGATTTAATTCAATTTCGTCTTTATTATGATTCATATTATTTCCCCGTGTACCTTCCCTTACTTATACCGTATTGGACTGTAGGCATCAAGCCTCGCAGGCCCATCACGTGGTCAGGGAGCCACAAAACACGGGAACGCGACATGCGCCATCGCCATCACTGGGGACTTGGAGCCACTGCGCTGCCACTGGGTCCCCGGTGCTAGGCTGTCGGTGCCCGTTCTGGAGCCCAGGCAGCAGGCCTTCTCCTCCCTGCACGTTTATACAACCAGTGTGCCCAGAGAGGATCCAGGGTCCAGAAACCCCTGGCTTAGGAGACTTTTTTATTAGGCCCTGGGTCAGTCTTAACTTTCAACTACAGGGTACAAATAGTAATCAGATATAATTTTATAAGACTGTCAAAATTACATGAAACGGTAGCATATACTTTTTTTATTTATTGATTTTAGAGAGAGGGAGAAAAAAACATTGATTTATTGTTTCGTTTATTTTTTTAATTTGATCTTTATTGTATTTTTTTCCATTACCATTTAGTCCTCTTATACCTGCCTCCCCCAAGTAATCAGCACACTGTTGTCTGGGTCCGTGAAGTCCTTTTTCCTTTTTCTTCTGTCCTCCACCCCTTAACCTCTTCCCACCAACTAGCTGTGATCTGCTCTCCGTCCATGAGTGTGTCGTCACTTTCTGCTTAGTTATGCATTCAATGGTTGTTTCTTGTCTGTGCCCTGACCAGGGACTGAACCCACAACCCTGGCATATCAGGACAACACTCTAACCAACTGAGCTACCCAGTTAGGGCAAGTAGCACATACTCTGAAATTCCTTTGGTCGTGTCCTCAAAATTACACTTACGTTATTAAGAGACTTCAAATTGCACATAACACATGAAAATCCCTAGAAACAAAGTAGATACGCAAACCACTGAAAGTAACATATAACGTCAAGAGCTCCTCAGACGACCAGGCAGCTCATGTCTGGACCTGCCTGGCCCTGCCCACACCGCAGACATCCACTGGCCACCACTGCGCCACCAGAGGGGCTCCTTCCTATGGCCCTGGGGTGGGGGTGAAGGGCATTACCTCAGGTCCGCTTCCAGATCTATGTGGTTTCGCTCTACATAAAATGAATCTGGGCCAGCTAAGCAAGGAATGAATTTCTCCAAATTTTCTTCAGGGTATAGCTGAGATAACTGAAAGAAATGGAAAACATAGAAAGTACATTAAAATTCATTTCATAAAACCAGAACTCTTCCATGAAAGGAAAACTTTGGGCAGGTATTAGATGGTGACACCTGCTAGTATGATACAAAGTACCACTCTATTAGCTACTTTGGAGTTCTACATCCACTTAGGATGTAGAAAGCCACAAAAGAACATAACACCTCCACCATAACATCAAGAAATATCTTGATATTCTACACAATCACACCTTTCCTTGAGCCCAGAGAGCTGAACTGTAAGGCCACCACCTGAATTGAACTGCATGAGGGACCTGCCCCCCAAGGAGAAACAGGACACCTGAACCGTCTTAGCTGTGACAGAGCACTAGGAGGAGGTGGCCGCCACGTAAGCAGGTAGAAGAGACTGGCCAAGATAGACACATTCCCACAGGTTGAGAGTGGGCCAGACATCTGTCAGCCAGGAGCCCCAGACACAAGGGGACTGTACCCTCACTCCTGAGCTCTCTTCCATAGGCAGACTGGCAAGAGCCTCCACAGGTGGTACGAGTTGGCTTCCCCTGGGGGTCAGGCAGGAAATTCTGTGCCTTTCCTTGGAGCCTTCACTCAATCCACAACAAAAGTCCTTAAACTGCTGCAGGAGGAACAAGACTGCTCCTACTCCCAGAGCCCAAGCAAAAGGCCCCAAGTTGCTGGAGATGAGGCAGAAGCAATATTTTCCTGCCTCTGGGGGTGGGGTAGGAAGTCTTCCTGGCACCAGGCCACGGGCGAAGATACCTGGGTTTGGGGAAAGGTGAAAGCAAAACCCCTCTAATCCTGAGGAAAGGGCCTACCTGGGTCGAGGACCCTGCACTATCACAAAGCAGAGGTCAGCTGTTGCTGGGGAATGAAGGGTGGGGATGCTGAGAAAGCCCCTGCCAAAGGCCTGGCACCTGCACCTAAGGCTGGACCAGAAGGAGGGAGATTGCCCGGAAGTCCATCACCAGGCAACAAGCAAGAGCTGTCTCCTGAGGTGGTGGTGGTGGTGGTGGTTCGGGGGCAGCAGAGTGATCAACAGGGCGGGGAGACCCCTCTGTGTGCCAGTCACACAAGATGCTGAAAGCTGAGTGTGATGCAAGACCACTGAGAACCTTCCTACACTCAAGGCTCAAGGCACCCGCAGCTGTTTGCTGGAGAAGCTGGAAGCCTGTGGTACACGGATGGTAACCACAGCAACAACAAAACCCAAACCCAGCTGAACCCCTGACTGAAGCAACACAAGGACCCCACTGACGGCCTGACAGAGTGGCAACATGCCCATTTCCAGGCATAACGCTACTTCCCTCAGTCTCTATATTTTCTAAACATGATTTCTAACATTCAGTCAAAAATTGTAAGGCATACCCCAAGAAAAAGGGAGAAGAAAAACCTCTCAAGAAAATCATCAGAACCAGACTCAAAACTAACCCAGATGCTGGAACTATCAAACAGGGATTTTAAAATAACATAATAAAAGATTTAGTAAAAAAAAAAAAAAATCATCATGTATGAACAATTGGAAAATTTTGGCAGAGATGGAGAGTTTATTAAAAGACATGTCAAATAGAAAAGAGAGGGGAAAACAAAACAGGAAAAGAAAACCATGGTATCAGAAATGAAGAATTCAACAAATGTAACAGGTGCAGCAGCAGCCTGGGCTGAACTGAGCAGTAACATCAATAAACTGGAAGACAGGGCAACAGAAATTATCCATATCGAAACAGTGAAACAAGTAAGAAAAACAACAAGCACCTGAAAGCTATGGAGAATATCAGAGGTCCAAGTACATGTAACTAAAGTTCAGGAGAAGCACAAGTGAGTGGGGCAGAGGAAATATCTAAAGGGATAATGGATAAGCATTTTCCAAAATTAGTGAAAAGACAGCAAACCAGACCTCCAAGAGTGCCAGAGAACCCAAAGCTGGGTGACGACAAGGTGCTGCAAACACCCAGGCAACAGACCAATGCAAGGTCAGTTCCTACCAGCATCAGGGAGTCCAGAGAACTTTTCTTTCTTTTTCTTTTCTTTCTAACAAAATGAGAGGGTAGGCACAAAGGAGAGGAATTTAGTGTTCTAAATGTTACAGAGGAAACGTGCGCTCCAGCGAGCTCAGTGATCCTAGAGAGCATGGCACTGTGGTCTTCTCGTGTGCCTGACAGGCCACCTGGACGGGCAGAATCAAATCGCCTTCTGTCCAAGCTTTTAAACCAGGGCCCACCAATGGGATTTTCTCCCACAGGATTACAGTCAAACCTCAGTTCTCAAACGCCTTGGTTCTTGAACAATTCGGTTCTCAACCAAGCAGTTCACAGAAAAACATCTTGGTTGTCTAAAAAACTTTGGGTCTTTATTCTCAACCCAACAACCCTTTCAGGCCGACACCGGTGATCAGTCACGTGTCTCTCAGGTGACAAAAGAGAGTCTGTTTTTGAACCAATCGCTTCTCAGTTTTCTGGTACGAATTAAGTTCACGAACTGAGGTTTCACTGTACAGCCTTGATTTTATAATGAAAATGTCAAACTCCTAAGACTCACTTTGGAGACACTCTAGATACATGTAAGGTAAGTATGTATGTACGCACGTACTTGTGTCCATGCAGGTAAAGAGGTGTTTACTTAGTAGTGGAAGCTTTTGTTCAAATAATATTTTTATTGAATCAACCCTAAAATGAACAGGAAAACCCAGCATGTGAAACAGGTCAAGGTGGGACTAGGTGAAGTCTCTCCCTCAGCTTCTGCTGAAGAGCAACCAAACCAAACCGAACCAAACACTCTTAGTCATCTGTGCTGTCACATCTTCTGCCTCAGCTCGTTCTCAACAACTGGGAGGAGTCCAGACTGGCATCGAGGGCCGTGTGTTTACCGCCACACTCCGTCAGACACAGACCTTGGACTTCTGTGGACAGGTGTGAGTTCTAGGCACGCACTCACTATGCTAGCTGAAGGAAGCCGTCTACTGAAATCACTCTGTAAAATTACCAACCACAGGGAACCAGAGCCTTCTCATTTTTAGAAGAGCCCTTAATCACCTTACCTTTGAAATAAATTCAGTCACTTCAGAGGAAGATTTGGTTACGGATGTTACTGAAGAGTCAGACCACAAGACCTTAAAAACAAACAAACAAACAAACCTTAAAAACAGACACCACATACGTAATCCACAGCATGCTTGTCCAGGCATTGTTGTGGGCGCAGGTGTCAAGGACACAACAGGCCCTAGTGTACTGTGCATCCTGTGAACGGAGCATTTACACGTCCCTTAACTTGTTAGAGAACGAGCTCTCACTAGGGTCCAAAGCTTCACTTTGTCTTTTGTGCAATTATTCAAATAGCACCAAATTACTCAAGCATGGAGTCTAAGGTCTGCTCCTCAAAGTTCTGACAAGTCACTGACAACCACGGCTCGGATGCCCGCACACATCACCCTCAAGTGGACCTCCTCTTCTCAGGTCAGTGTGCACAACGCTGGGTGCAGATCAAGAAATTGCCAGAAATCAGCCCATGCACCCATGCAGTAGGCCCCCTGCCCTTAGGGAGCTCACGGAACTGGGGGCCCCCTGGGAATAAATCCTCAACAGGCCAGGGCACCAATACTAAACAGCAGAGAAAATCTTCCCTGGTGGGCAGCGTAGGAAGAATTCGGGAGCCCACCAGAAGGGCTTTCTGGAAGAAGTTCCACAATGCCCGGCAGGCCAAAGACCTGACTGTCCACGCCTGTTTCCCTTGCTTGTGTATGACAATGGGTAGTTTTGTTTCATTTCTTCATAAACATCAGTCTCCTCAAATAGACAGCTCCCTGGGGGAGAGGGCCGGGTCTTTTTCTTCAGTTTTCTGTCCACATGTCTCTCCGTGTTTGCCCCCTAAGGTGCTAGGTGAGCATGAGCGGAAGGGGGATGGCACCTATGAACATCATCAGAGGGCTTTTCTGCATAAGAAAAGCATGAGGTGAACTCAGATGGGCAAGTAGGAGGCCTGCTAAAGGAATGAGACGACAAAGAGGAGAGAATGAGATGACAGGGAGGGAGCGGTCAGAATAAGAAAGGTTCAACCTCAAAATACGAACTTTACCCTAACATCCGAAAGAAGCCACTGGACGGTTTCAAGTCAGGAAACAAAATGACCTAGTATGTTGTATTTTATTACCAAAAAGAAAGCATTATATTTATACTGATTTCGAGCAAATAGAGCCTGGAAATATCAGAAACGCCTTCTGCCCTTTGGCCTGGAAGGACTGCCACCTCTCCTCCTGTCCGCTGAAACCCACAGATGTCCCTTTCTAGTTCAGTAGTTGTCACACCACACAGAAATTACTAAGGCATCTGTTTCACCAAGATCCCGTTAAATATAAGCTAACTAAGGAAAAGGACCATCTTCTTCATCTTTGAGTTCCCAACAACTACAGGAATTCACCATTAAGGCAAGCACCGGCATTCTTTGAACAAACTTGCCTTGCCACCTAAAAACTACATACACTAAAATGAAAACACCTAAATTGTTTTTGTCTAAAACAATCAAACATTACAACAACATTAAAAAGAAGTTTGGGGGGGGCTGCTACCCACATAAACACAAGTGACATCTATGATTGAAGGTGAGAACTTCCTAGTCATTGGATGTGAGACTCAAAGCACTGCTGACGTCTTCTGTGATGCAGAAAACTTCTATTTTCCTTATGATAATAACGTTCTAGTTCGAATCTTCTCTTTCTTCCCACATTCGCATCTCACGAGTGCATCCTAACCCAACTAAAACATGAAATCCAACACCCAAGGAGTAAGGGCAGCATGCACAAGCCACTTTATATTGAATCGACAATCTTCATCCCCAACAATTATGTACTTTAAACAAGTACAACTGTAGTAGTTTGTCTGCTACTGATGTTTTTCTTTTGCTTCCAAATGGAGCTGATATTTCAGCTGAAGGCAGACTGGAAGCCAAGGCCTGGAAACGAGAGCTCCCTTCTAGGCTGGGTTCAGCACTACTGCACTCTGCAGATGATGCAGGATTATTCCACTCTCACATCCTCTGCCTCTGCCTCGCCTGCCAGCCCATTCCCCTGTGCCAGATGGAGGGACAGGCCACAGGGGGGCATGGACATGAGATAAAAGCCTCACATCACACCATGTGCTAGAGATGCATGCCCTGTCAAACCACAAGGTGGCATAAATTACAATCAACCCCATTACTTTCTGTACCAAGAAAACATGTTGCCAATCAAGTTATGGCACATTATTTCCCTACCACTTAATCGAAGAGTTACTTGGCCTTACTGAGACAGATCTCATACATCTTAAGCATACACAAAAAGCAAAACATGCACAAAGTAGCTACAGGCTTAGGATCTCTTCACACTAAAGAGTATAATTCTGACTCACTTTTCACCTCAATCATGTTTTTCCACACAGCATCACATTCCAAAGCATGTGGAGGGACATTTTCTTCACCCTACACGGGAACCCACCAGCCAGAAGCCCCTGCACACACCACGCCCTAAGGTGAGTGGGGGACCCAGTGCCACCACACCAACTGTAGGCTTCTGAGCACCCCAAGCCAACCGCAAAGATGGGCAGAGCAGTCACACAGGACAAGGCAACCTGGAGGAAGCACAGACCACGCATGGAGAAAGAAAGCTTTAAAAGTAAAACCATTCTTAATATTCTCAGTGAACTAAGAAAGCAAAACCAAGAACAAGATGCTACGAAAAAAGTTGTCACAGAACAAGAAGTCTTTGAAATTGAAAATAGGATAGCAAAAGTGAAATGAAGTCAATTGAAAAGATGAAAAGATGTGGTAATCTTCCATAAAGTAAATTAAAAAAAAAAATCAAAGGGAAAGAAAATAGAGGGGGAAAAGACAACAACAAAAAACCTAAGGACCATTCTTGAGGTCCAACATGCAGATAACAGAGTTCCAAAACAAGAAAACAGAAAAATGGGGCAGAGGAAATCAAGGTCAGTACTGGTTCAAGAAAAAGTCCCCCAATTAATGGACATGAGTTTTTAGACTAAAGGGCCCACTTTATCTCAGCGTACGCAGACTACAGACCTATACTCAAGCATATCTCCGAGAAATGTGCAAACACTTGGGACTCAGAAAGTTCTGAAAACTGCTAGAGACTGAAAAACAGGTCAGAATGCAGGATCAGGAACCAAAATAGAGTTCTGATTCCCAACAGCAACACTGCAAGACAGTCAATAAGCAGTACTTTCAAAGTCCTAAGGAAAAAGATGCCCAATTTAGAACTGTATTCTCAGTGTCAGGATGAGCAGATCAAGGCATTTCCAGACATGAAAAGTCTCATAAACTGTACCTCCCAAACACCCTTTCTAAAAAACAACCAGGTTAACTACTAAACCAAGACTAACTTCAGACAAAAGATGACCTACGACCCAAGAACATGGGACCAGAGCTGGGAGGGAGGAAGGAACCTCCAGGTGATGACAAAGAGGGACCCCATGATGAGAACTGCGTACAGGGCTGAGGAGCTCGAGTCCAGGTCGGAGCAGAGCCACGGCTCCAAAGACGAAACCAATGGGACTGGACACATCTTGACAAGGGGAGCTGCAGACACCTAGGGAAACCTTAGGAGGGAGCCTTTTTGTAAGCACTTGCTCCTGAGCAAAAAAATAAACAAGCAAAATGACACGCAACTCCAGGGAAAACATAACGTTGGAATGAAAAAGTACTAAGCACACATCATATGGCCCTAGCACCAACAGCCTTCAGTCACACTCATCATGATACACCCACTGAGGCATGTATCAAAAGAGGCAGTTCCCTGCAACTCCAGGTACTGTGTGCAGAATTACCGGACTCTTAAAACTGTGTGTGTGTGCACCCAATGAAAACAACTAAATTAAAAAAATAGTCACCAAGGTTCACCCTTTGCTAATAGTGATAAAATAGAGCAATTAAGATTGTTTAGAGATGAAAAATTAAATTTTAAAGAAAAGATAAAGCACTAT
Source organism: Micronycteris hirsuta (assembly GCA_004026765.1). Lineage (NCBI taxonomy): Eukaryota > Metazoa > Chordata > Mammalia > Chiroptera > Phyllostomidae > Micronycteris > Micronycteris hirsuta. The sequence continues at coordinate 120,692 of PVJI01001617.1, read as the reverse complement.
AATAGATATAACGTCTAGGTTCTTAAAGAAAAAATGGCCTAAAAAGAACTCTTTTTAATTCACAGAGTCCCGTAGCTCCTCCTAAGTCAGTAAAGCTCTACACCCTTGCAGGTGCTTCAAGGGCTCAGGTAGTTTTGATGTTTTTTTCCTCCCCTTCCTTCACGTGTAATAAGTAAAGAAAATGTTTTAAAAACTTTTTTAGTTATTCTCGTTTCTCAATAGTGATTTTGGAAAATCTGGTAACATTTGGACATTTCACACATACATAGTTACATACTAATTTTATTCTGTCACGTGCTTCCTATATACTGATTTGGTTTCCTCAGTAACTAGAAAGTAGCAATTACAACTTCAGCAAAAACAAAACCATCTCCATGGAAAAGAACAGAAAACTCAAAATTCCTATCTGTAGTACATTTGTGTATTTTGAAATCATCCTGATCTGGGGTTAGGTCTTCTTATAAATAAGAGTAACCTTTAATTTGTATCCTGGAAAACAATGATCCATAAAAATTAAAGCTACAGATAACAAGGCTGAGAAGATTGGTCAAGCAGAGTCACTGATTTTCCCCTGAGTAAGTGAAGGCTTTCAGAAAAAATATTTCACTGACTCCTTCCATATTGCTAGCAACAAACTGTCACATCTCATTGAGGTTGGCAGACACTCCTAATAAGATTTTTTTTTATTGTTCTGGTTATAGTATAATAGCTATTTATTTCCATATACAAAGGACAACCTATGTGAAGAACTCTTTAATCCTGATTAATTAGGGTTCTGTGGACAAAAGGCAGGTAAATTTTTTTTAAGTTTTATTAATGTAAAACTGACATCAAATTGTACATACAAAGTCTGTCCAGAAAAAGTCCAGCTATCATTAATATAAGAACAGTTTGTGCCACATCAATGTAGCCTGGCAGCCAAGGAGAGTGGACTGGAAGGCGCATGCGTGAAACAATACATGGACAGCTAGTCAGTGGGGGCAGCAGATGCCAATGAGTGAGCATGTGTACTGTGTGGCCGACACATTCTAAATGACCGAGCGAGTAGAGCAATGAATCTGCACCAAACTTTGCGTTAAGCGTGAACGTTCCCCCACAGAAACTACAGGGACGATTCAGAGGGCCGCCCGCAGCTGTGGGCAACTGGGGATTGGCAGCTTCCCCACAACAACACGCCCGCTCATGTGTCACGTCTTGTGAAGAGTTTTTTGATAAAAAACATCAAATCACCCAGGTGACTCAGTCCCCCTAGAGCCCCAACTTGGTGCCCTGAGACTTCTGGCTTTTCCCAAAACTAAAATCACCTTTGAAAGGGAAGAGATTTCACACCATCAATGAGATTCAGGAAAACACGATGGGGCAGCTGACAGCGATTGGAAGAACTGTGTGAGGTCCCAAGGTACCTACTTTGAAGGAGAGTGAGGCGTCATTGTCCTACGTACAATGTTTCTTGTTTCTTCTTCAATAAATGTCTCAGTTTTCCATAGTACATGGCTGGATACCTTCTGGACAGACCTCGTATTTCAAGGGCACAATTTGATGTTTCAACATGTTTATATTCATTATGAAACTCTAATCAATATAAAGAACATATCCTTCACCCTCAAATTTTCCTCCTGCCCCTCCCCAGGAAGCCTTGATCTGCTTTCAGCCACTGTTTGCATTTTCTAGAATTTTATATAAATGAACACTTTCAATTTTTTTTTTCTGGTGGGGGTGAGGGGCGTCTGGTTTCTTTCACACAGCATAATTGAGTTTCATCCGTACTGGAGAGTACAGCAACATTCCACTCCTGCTCACTCTGAGCAGCGCTCTACTGTATGAGTACGACGCCATGGTTTGTTTACCCATTCTCCTATGGAAGGGTACTTGGGGTGCTACAAATTAGGCTGTTACAAACATTCGTGCCCAAATCTTTGTATGAACATATCCTTTCATGTCCTTTGGGTAAATACCTAGTAGTGGAATTGATGAGTCATATTTTAGGGATATGCTTAACTTAAAAAAAAACTATCAAACTGTTTTCCAAAGTACTTGTACCATTTTACATCCCCACCACTAGTGCAGGAGAGCTCCAGTTCTCCCACATACCTGCCAACACTTGGTACAGTGGGACTCTAACTGCAGCCATTCTAATGGGCATCTAGTATTATCTCACTGTGGTTGTAATGGGTATTTTCCTGACGACTAACGGTGCTAAACACCCGTTCATGTGCGCTCTCTGACACCCACACATCTTCCTTGGCAAAGTGCCTATTCAAATCTTCGGCTCATTTTTCATTGGGTTGCTTTCTTATTGAGTTTGATAGTTCTTTATGTACTTGGAATATAAATCATTAATCCAACATATAATTTGCAATTACTTTCTCCTAATCCATGCCATGTCCATTTATTTTCTTAACAGTGCTTTCTGAAGAGCAAGTTTTAAATTTTGATGATGTCTAATATATTTATTTTGCATCTTACGGCTATTTTTGGTACTGTATCCAAAAACCTTTGCCTCTTTTAAGTCACAAAGTTTTCTCCTATGCTTTCTTCTAGAACTTTTGTAGCTTTAGGTTCTACATTTAAGTCTAAAATCAATGTTAAGTTAATTTCTGTATAAGAGGTGAGATTTGGTTAAGGTTCATTTTTTTATGTATGGGTATCTGTTCCAAAGCCATTTGTTGAAAAAATCCTTTCTTTATTGAGCTGCCTTTATACCTTTGTCAAAAATCAATGGACCATTTACATCTGAGTCTAATTCTGGACTCTGTTCTATTCGGATCGATGCCTCTACCCTTTCAGCAACACATGGTGTCAGGGTTCCTGCAGAGTAACAGGAAGTCTTAAGACCTTCAGGAAGTGTGAATCTTTCAACTTTGTTCTTCTTTTCCAAAGTGTTTTGACTGCTCTATAGTTCTTTCTACATAAGTTTTAGAATCAACTTGATTTCTAAAACAGAAAAATCCCACTGGGACTTATTCTTGAGGGGCCATTAAAGTGACAGAAAGTTAAAGATGCGTTGTCGTCTCCTCGTCTGACCTGAGGGCAGTTAGCTGGAGTGGCTGCAGCGAACCCAGGAGCTGTAAAACCATACGGTGGTCCCACTTTTCCTCCATGTGAATAACACACAGCTGCACCCTATCAGCGGCTGCTTACTTAAGAGTAGAAGACTTCAACTCATCAGCACAAAGCACACAGAGTAAGCAGCACAAATTAATGGTGTGTTTTGTAAGAAAGAAAATTTTTTAAAAAATTATCTTTCCTTTGTGCCATGAATATCATCCAACAAATGCAGTCTGGACTGTAAATTCCTTTGGGCACACCAAGTTCGCACCTCAAAAGAACTGACAGCTGGATTGTTGGATAGTGAAGGACACTTTCCTGAACACAAAAATACTTTTAAAATCAGTTATCACATCAGGAAACGTCAGCCTTTCAGATACTTCAGCTTAATCACTGGGGTAAAAACATCTTAAATCGAACACCTTAACCCCGTGTGAGTTACCAATGTCAACACTAAGCAAGAGTCTCTGGTCTAGTGCAGCAGCCTCAGAGCCGGGACAGACAGCCTCAGAGCCGGGACAGCAGCTCCAGGCCCCATTCAGAGCTGTCCAGCCTGCTCTCAGAGGGCTCCGGCATGGGCCCCCAGCTCCACCATCTGTTGCTGTCTCTTTCTCCTGCTCATAATTCCCTCCTCTGAGGAGAAGCCATGAGAGGCCAAGTGTCTATTTTGCCAAAGCTCATTTTTTAGCAAACAGCTGCAGGTTTCTGCATCTCGCACTGTGTAAGCCCAATTCCCTGCCGTAAGTAACAGGACTGAAGATGGGGGTGAATCAAAGCCCAGATGATCAGAGGGACTGTGAGTGGGGCCAACCACCCCAGAGACGCTCCACGCTCAGCAGTCTCCCGATGGTAGCCCCTGTAGCGGCAGATGATGATTGCCAAGCACCCTTCAGGGAAAAACTGACGGTGAAAGGCAGAGAGTAGAGGGGAAGGAATAGCACATCCAGGTCTGGGGACTTGCTGGGCTCCCAGTGCCTACTAGGCCTGGAAGATGCTGGGATTCCAAGGTTCTCTGGGTGCTAAGACTCGAGCGCTAGTTGCAAGCTTTTACAATCTCCAAAACTTAAGTCTTTCCCATACATTTTGAAAAGTTACCTATAGCTTAACAACTGATTCTCGCAATGCAGTACCTCCCAAATCAAAGGAAGATTTTATCCTTTTAGTGGAAAAGTATTTAAAGTATTTTGAATCAGCTACACTCTGAAAAACTAGTAAACGTCACATAGTATACAAACTACCGTATTTTGCCGGGTATAATGTGCAATTTTTGGCCCAAATTTTTGAGGGAAAAATAAGGGTGTGCATTATACATGGGTAGTACCTGAAATACCCTGTATATGTTCTTGTGTTTTGTAATTATTTCTTACATAAAATGTCTTGTACCATACTATGTTAAAAACTAAATGCTAAAATTCCTTTCCAAAACAAAAAACAAGTATCTAAATATAAATAAAACATTGACTTTAAAAATTAAAACAAAAGACTTTTTCCTGAAAGTTTGGGCCAAAAACATGGGTGTGCATTAGACACAGAACACATTATACACAGCAAACCACAGTAGATACTCACTAGTAAACTGCACTTAGCACACATACTAGATACTAAGCAGAACCTTTCACTCCTGAGAACATTCCCCAGTCATGTGGGAAGCAGATTTTCCTTAGCACTCGGGACTCAGGTGCGTGGTCAAAAGAGACGCTCACACAACACTTCTGGGCAAATAACAGAAATTCATTTCCCAGCCTCTTCCATAGCTGGGAGGGGCCAAGAAACTAAGTCATGGTCAACAAAACATAAGAAGCATCAAGTAGCTCCTTTTAAGAATGTTCCTTAAAGAAAGATAAAACCTTTTCCCCTTCTCTTCATGTTGTATCTTGCTATGTGGAATGAAAATGTGAGGACAGGAGCCCTAGCTGCCATCCTGGGCCATGAGGCTAAGGTTTACCTCCTAGGGATGTCCAAGCAGTCAGCTGGAGGAAGCCTGGACCCTAGGAATTGTCAAGAGCGTAACCGCCATACCAGCACCAGGCCACCTCCCTGTTGTTTCAGACACTGTCACTGAGGGTCTCCAACCCTAATATACATTGCGTCTCAATTTTTAAGATTCTCCACTTCAGCCAGCTTAGGTAACCAACTACCAGCAGCTGAGCATATCAGTCTACAGAATGTTCACCATCCAGACCAAGCATTTGTCATCTAGTGGGTACAGCAGAACAGCTTTTGTTTGCAGGCTTTTACTGTTTCCAGACCTTGTGCTACGGGCTCTGAAGGAGCTGTCTCCTTTAATTCTCCCCAAAGCCTCCTCCTTTACTGACTGGAGGTGTTGGGGCACAGATGTTCAGCACTGTCCTCAGTCACATGGCCAACAGGCACAGAACTGGACTGTTAATGCCAGGCAGTTCTAGAGCCCAGGCCCCTCCCCATCATGGAGGCTGCTGAGGTCATGCAGTGAGCACCCTGTGGGCCGGAAGCCCAACGAGCCCCGTCCTGGAGGTGGCCCACCCACGGGCTGAGTCCCAGCTCTCTCTCCCACCGCACTGACAGTACTTTGCAAAAAGGCCCATCTTTTATTTAGATAAATAAAAGCTTTCGATTCATGGTAAATGTTTCTTTCCTATCCCTTAGAGGAGAAAAGGGAAAAAAAACTTAGCATCTTACCTCAAAGGAACATTCAACATTTCTTTCATTTTTTTTGTGTGATAATCCCTTCAGGTCTATCTTTTCAACACTCACTGCAAAAGTAAAAAAAAAAAAAAAAAAACACAAAAACAACAAACAACAAACAAAATTATAAAAATGAAATAAAATCTTGAGGTACATATTATTTTATTTAGCATTTGATATTTTAGTAATTTTCAAAGTAAGGCTTTCAGCGCCCAATGCTGCTCAGTCTCTTCTGCGGTGTGTTCACCTGGAATGAGAAACTCAAGAGGAAGGCAAAAAGCTGTCATACTGAGGAATGGAGGGTGAATTTAAAAGTAAAGCAAGAAAAACAGGCAAAAAATAAATACAAATTATAGAAAAGGAAGCGAACATTGCTTGGAAAGAGAACATAAGTTTATTTGAATGCACAAGAGTATGAATACTAATTATAATGAAAATTAGTTATGATCTGTTCCAGTTTCTGAGAAACTAATGCTCAACGTTTCCTACTGTTACTGTTTCAGACAGAGCTGCCCAGAGCCTGTTATTAAACCCTCTTGTCCACAGAGCGCGGTCTCATCCTTCTCTGCCAGGGCATGCCTAGAGGTGAACAGGGCAGCAGATACAGAAGAAACAGTGAAGATCCCTAATGCTGCCTCTGAAGAACACACACTGAGGACTGTCAGGGACTGGCTGCACACACGGACAATGACAGGAAAGACAAACCATCATTAAGAAAGAGTGCTACACTCATTAGTGTCTTCATACTGCCCTTTGCACGTCCGTGAGAATTCTTTCTGCTCAAAAACGGAATGATACATTAGACTCACTTTCTCCCATTAATTTTTACTATTTTTAGAGGACATGTGGTAGTGTTCTGTGAGGATTTACACAGATCTTTCAACTCAACTGTCAAAACTGTTGTTACAATTCCTGCAGATGCCTGATCTCCTGGCCCGCCACACCCATGTTTCCCAAAGTATTCTCCAAGGAACACAAGTTGTGTAAGACGTTCAGGGCCACTTCTGAACACCTACATATTCAAAAACTTTGGAGAAAAAAAATCTGAAAAACTCCTTGTAGACTGTCTATGTACATCAGCAAATTAAAGGCTCTGAGAAGCCACGCAACAAATAAATCTTTTTGTTAACAATTCCCCAGTTACTTGAGGCCACAGAACTCCTTCTTCCCTAATACGTATGAACAGCCCAGAGAAAACGAACTGCTCTGTGTAACATGCTCTGGGGGAGGTTCTAACCCTGCACTACCCAATACTGTAGCCACTAACCACATGTGACCATTTAAATCTGTATTAATTTCAACTGAACAAAATTAAAATCTAATTCTTCAGCTGCACTAACCACATTCTAAGTGGTCAACAGCTACGTGGGGCTGGTGGCTGCCATACCATACAGTACGGATACAGAACATGCAGCCATCAGACAATTCTACTGGACAGTGCTACTCTAAGCCAGGGGCTGACAAACTGCAGGCGGCCCTCCGCCTGTGGGTATAAATGGTTTTATTGGCACACAGCCATGCCATCTGCTTACGTATCATCAATGGCTGCTTTCCACCCCCAAAACCCGAGCCGCTGTATGCCTCCCAAAGCCAAAAATATTTACTATCTGGATATTTGCAGAAAAAAATTTGCTAGGCTCTGCTCTAAACCAACCATTGTTCATTCATCAACATGTCTTATGAAGTTCCTGCTGTGGACCAGGTCTCATTCTAGGGGCCGGGAATACAGCAGTGAACAAGATAGGGGGGTTGTTGGGCTCATACAGTTACAGTCTGAAGGGGAAAAGACCCTTCGCTTGCTAAATTATTCTCTCGTAAACTTTCCTAATGTCGTCAAGTTGCATCAGGGTTTATATGCATCTTGGGATGTACTAGAACCCATTTGGTTTAGAGTATTTTAAGTTTAAAATGCACCTTACAGGAAGGAATTACTCTAAAAAATAAGAATGTTTCCTTTCTGGCAAAACAAAACACTACATTTAGAACTTGTACACCTCCTTATTTTCACTCAAACTACTCACTGTTTCTGTTTGACTTCCTCAGTCAGACTGTCAGCAAATAAACAGTTCTTATGTTTTCCCAACCAGTATTTTAAAAAACTTACCCACAATGACATCACTCTAACCCAGATCTTTAACTTTTTTAAACAATAGAGTATATAAAGTCGATGAATACAGAAAAATGTAATCAGCATTTTCTCTGGCCACAGAACACCAATGTGTACCTAAATGTCCCAGAACTAAATAATATTAGGATTTATGGGAAAAAAAAAAAAAAAAAAAAAAAAAAAAAACACCTCATCTGGACTGAAGGCAGGAAGTGACTCATATCTGGACAGCAAAATGTGAAAAGCAGATGAACATTATTCAGCTGTTTTGAAATAAAAGAGGCACTTGAACTCCAGGACTAAAATGTTTGTGAGAACTCTTCAAAATCATCAGACCAACCGACATGGTGCTCTGTCTCAGCTCTGTACGAGCAAGGAGCTGCTGCAGTGGCTTTAACCACCTAGGCAGCCCTGGACCAAACAAATGGTTTGAAAGTTCTGTTACAGTGAAATTCTCTCCATGTTGCCCTCCCTGAAAACAACACCCACTATTATACAGGGCTCTGAAAATGGGAGAAGGGGAGCCTGCTGGAATGGAAAGGCAGGAGGGCACCTGCCGAATGATTTTCTGTAGCAGATTATCAGTAGTGACAATGGCTAATGTGGAGGGCAGGGTTATGAGATATCTAATTAAGTTTCAAAGATGTTTAAGCACATTCTCAATTTTGGAACTATATTAAAGACCACAATTATAAAAACAAAACCATGAGAAAACGCTTATAGTATCAACTGAAAGATTATAAATTATATGTGGAACATGATTATAGTTGTTTAAAATGTAAAAGAAAAACAGACTAAAAATGAATTATCAAAAATAATAGCAATGAGCCCTGATGGGTGTAGCTAATTGGTTGAGTGTCCTGCAAAGCCAAAGGCTGCTGGTTGGATTCCTGGTCGGGGCTATGCCTGGGTTGTGGGCCGGTTCCAGGTTCGAGTGCATGTGAGGGGCAAGTGATTGATGTTTCTCTCTCACATCGATGTTTCGCTCCCTCTCTTTCTCCTTCGCTTCCTCTCCTCCAAAAATAAATAAATAAATAAATCCCTTTAAAAATACTAGCAATGATAGGAATAACTGTGATTGGTGGAGAAATTATAGGTAGCTTTCCCCCCAAATTTCTATAATGTGGTTTCATAATGTTAAAGTATATATCGATATGCATACAAATACCTACTTATAATCTGTTTAAAGTCTACTGGTAGATAAAGTGACCCCCCTTTCCTTCTCACCTCCCTGGTCAGTCCTGCAGACTGTCATCTATGGCCACACAGCAGTCCCACTACCTTCTGGAGTACAAGCAAACATGCATTAATTTTAAGGGCTAGATAATCAGTCCATCACCTGAAGGGGCAGAACAGAGTAAAAAGTGACTGTAAAGACAGGATTTGCATCAATGGAAAAGACTCAAAGAGTGAGGGGCACACTTCTATGTGGCCGGAGACAAGCCAGTCACGACCAGGAGCAGCACTCTAAAAAGTGGACTGGGAAGGACTGGAGCGTCCATCAGGGGAGAGACTTGGGGAGAGGGAGAAGTGGGGCTGGGGTCTAGACTGTGTAGAAGCACGTCTACATAGGACAGATGGAGCTGGGACAAAGGGGTGTGAGGCTGGACCATGTGGAAATGAGAAAGAAAAGGATGATTTGCTTTTTCCTTTCTCCAATTTTGTTTGTTCAAACTTTTCTTCTTTTCTTCATTCAAGACGCACACTAGAAATTCTCAGATCTTACAAGATAGATCACATAGCCTTTACTAAAATGTATAACTGCATTAAACTTTTTAAATAATTCGATCAGTAACTACTTTAAAAAACCAATACACTAACGTAACTGAAATAAGAGGGAGGGAAATTTGTGTAAAGAGAAAGCACAGATGTGTCATAATAAAAGCCCAGGCAAGCAACTGAAAGACGTGACGCAGAACCAGGCAACCACATGGGGGTGGGGGCTGGCAAAAAAGGCACAAATGACTTAGGATGATGACTGACCAAGAGGCCACAAAGCCAGCAGGTGCCAAAGCCAGGACCAGGAACACGTTCTCTTCATTTCAGCCCAGGGAGCTTCTGGATAAAACTGCCACAGCCTAAGGGCCACTTTTGCTACCAAGCATCTTCAAATGATTTATAAGATCCAACTGTCACATCAGGACTTAAGACACCTATTGCTAATGGCTTTAATATGTTCCCAGAATGAACCACTCTTTTGAAATAGTTTCCCTTTCTAAATTTTTCTGGAAAAAACTGGGTGGTTGGTAGTCTTCTGCCAGATATGTTTTTTACTTGATTTCAATGTATCCTTATTAAATAGTTTAATTCTGTATGCCCAACAAGAAACCACTTCAAAAATTACCAAAACTACACTAAAATAAATCATAGTAAAGAAGACATTATTGATAATTGAGGAAAAAGATGAAAAAAATTTTTCTAGCACACTCTCCTAAGTTCTATACAGTAGAACTCAAGTCTTCATACTTAAAATAAAGAAACTAAATCAGAATATTTAAGATGCTTCCTGCTTTAAAATTCTATTAGTGAAATCTAGTTTTCATTTAAAAATTGAAAAACTATATTCTTAAAAAAAGTCACAGCTCAGTAACAATGTTTCTAAAATACCAACTTAACTTTCTCACTTTCATTTACTGGCCTATGTTAATGGTGATAATTTTTAGAAGCATTGCTTCTTTCAGCTGTTCTTAAAATGTGAACATTCACTACTATACTGATTAAGCTGATCCTTTTCTACATCTTTTTAGGATATATATGTTATATTTAAGAACTCTATCATATACATTTTTCTTTGTTGTTTTTTTTATCATCTAGCCACCTTGCCTTCTTTGATTTGTTAGTTCTCCAGAAACAGAGATAGACACGAGAGTGGTGTAAAGTGAAAAACACAGCACTGACACAAGGTATTTCTACAGTGGCAAACACAGGAAAGGAACACACACTTTCCATCTGAGTGCTTAGCGATAAGATACTTGAATTTTGGAACCTGAGGAATCTCACTGATTTATGTATCAGGGACAAATGTTTTCTTCAGCACTGATGTACATTCAGCACAGCACCAGATATGTGGTAGAAAAATTACAGAGTTCAAAGTGGTAATGCTTGAGCTAGACCTCAAAGGGAAGGGCTCACTAGGGCAGAGCGACATGGTGACCCAGGCACAGGTATGACAGTATGCAGTACTTGAATAAGTTTAGTCACAGCAGGAGCCATGACACGAAGATAAGGGTGACAGGAGAGCAGGGAGGGGAGGACAGTCACAAGGAGGCAAAGGCACAAACAGGACCAGCCCACCACCCTCACAACAGGCACATAAAGAAACTTGGGCCTCCCTGCAGGTCAAGGTAAACTCAGACTCTGCAGTCAGCTAGGCTCAGTCTGAAACATGACACTTCCCAGCTCAGTGACCTTGGGCAGTTATTTAATCTGGGAACAAAAGGAATAATGGTGTTCACTTCAAGGGACTGTGGTATCAACTAGATGAATACACGCAAACTGCAGGGTGGCACCTCCTGGCAGTTGGTGCTGTATGACATCAGCTGCTGCCATCAGTGCTGCTGACAGGCTTCCTAAGCAGGGGACCATGATCCAAAATGCTGGAGAGGTCCATGCTCAGGAAATGGGCGGGAGAGGTGAACCTGCAGGTGGCAGAGCAGACAGAGGCCTGAACCAGGATGAGGGCCCAGGAGCAGTGAGAAGAAGCTACAACAGCCTTACAGGGCCACATCTGCCAGGACTGTAAGGGCTGAGACACCTCAAGAGGGAGAGAGAGCTGTCATGGACTTCCAGGTTTTGCCCCAAGTGCCTGAATGCTGGTATCAATCACAAATATTGGAAATCCATTTTGGGGGGCAGCAACAAAAGTAATGACTGCATTCTAAGCATTCTGACCGAGGTACGAATGAACCATCTAGGTGGAAACAGTCGATAACTGGCAGGTTCACAGGGATTTGGGGTCCAGAAGGGTCTCAGCTGGACTCATTCCTGAAGTCATCAACAGCTTGACAGTGGCTTCAACACAGGCTCAGAGAAGACTGCTGAGACAGTGTGAAGTAGGGGACCAGGAAAGAGCCTGGAGAGCACTGATGTGTATGTAGGAGGCAGAAGAGGAAGCAATTGCAAAGGAAACAAAAGTGAACGGAAAGGCAGGAGGAAAAGGCACGTTGTAAGGAGACTTGTGCAGCATGTTACACCAGTGCTTATGTATGTCTGATGTTCCACAATTTAAAAATGAAAAAAACCAAGGCAGGACAAAAAGTCTGAAGTGGGGTGATCACAAATGCCAGGTGAAGAGAGAGCCAACTTGTCACCCAAGGAGTCATTTGTGACCTTCCATGAGAGCAGCTTCAGAGAGGAGGATGCTGAAGTCAGGGGTCACAGAGAACCCACCCTTCTTCCAGGAAGCGGGCTGTGGGCATACAGCACACAGGATCATACAAGACAACTATGGCAGGTCAAGAGAACTACTGCAATGGTTAACAACTTACTAGAAAATGCATCAAAACCTGGCTGGTGTGGTTCAGTGGACTGAGCGCGGGCTGGGAACCAAAGGGTCGCCGGTTCGATTCCCAGTCAGGGCACATGCCTGGGCTGCAGGCCAGGTCCCCAGTGAGGGCCACGTGAGAGGCAACCATACATTGCTGTTTCTCTCCCTCTCTGTCTCCCTCCTTTCCCCTCTAAAAAAAAATAAAATCTTTAAAAAAAAATGCATCAAAAAAATGCAATGTCTTGATGGATAGAGAGATGGGCAGATAAAGGAGAAACAAATAAAGTAAAATGAAACTGTGAAATCTAGGTGGCAGCTATTCACTGTAAAATTCTTTGAACTTTACTATATATTTGAACAACTTCATAATAAAATGTTGAATAAAGAGCCAATAGAGATTAAAATTATCAAGGCTTCTCAATTACAAATGCACATTAGAATCCCCAATACAACCCAAGAAATATAATATACTACTGGTATTTTAGAATTTAGGCTTTATTGCAATTCTTATCTTACTAGAATTCACGTTCTAGTTCTCTAGGTTGGGTTTTATTTTAAAAAAAAGAACATGACTTTTCATCATGACAATGCTGCATGATAAACAAAAAACCTCACTGGCTCACAACAAAACGCATTTCTTTAGGTTAAAAAATAGCCCTGGCTGGTGTGGCTTAGTGGATTGAGTGCTGGCCTGTGAACCAAAGGGTCATTGGTTTGATGTCCACTCAGGGCACATACCTGGGTCACAGGACAGGTCCCCAGTAGGGGGAGTGTGAGAGAAAACCACACCCTGATGTTTCTCTCCCTCTCTTTCTCCCTCCCTTCCCCTCTCTCTAATGATAAGTAACATCTTTTTTTTTTTAAATACCAGTTTTAATCTACAATGTTCTAAGTATCTACAGATATAACCTATATAAACGAAAGTTTTTTGGAATCAATTTTTAAGAATTCAAAGGATCCTGAGATAAAAACACTTTCAGAACTTCTGGCAAATGATCTGCAGTTTAAGTTTAATGAAACTCTCTTTTACTGTTACCACAAAAGGATAACTAAAAAAATAACTACTTGAAGTCTAGAGAACAAAGTTACTTACAGAACTTCCTTCACTTAGAGTCTTATTAAAAGTAATTTCCTTCTGTACCTCACCTTGTACATTGTAACTACCTTCTTAGGTTCTCATAAACATAAGCGCGAGGGACTGGGTTGGGAAGACCTGCGGCTCTCCCAGAGTGTGCACAGCGCCCCGTGCACCACTCCTGAGTAACTCAAGGCCCCAAAGGAGTACATCGTTGATTGCCTGTTGCTGAAGCCAGATATGGGCCACTGCTCTACTGTTCTTTCTATGCTAGTACTTGAAAATCTTCCCAATCAACGTATAGAAAAAAGAGTAACACTTTCCCTTTTTAATGTGTCCTTTTAAGCACTGCACCTTGATCTTCATTTTCTGTTCTCTTCAGTCTCATAAGTGGTAAGAGCATTAGCTCTGGGTTGGAATCCCAGCTCACCCTGGGAATGTTACTTATCTGTGACTCAGTTCCTCCATCTGTAAAATAGAGTAATAATCTCCTGATGGAATTGTTGTTAGAATTAAATAGGTATAACTGAGCCCCTACGGAACTCTTCAAAAGACTGTGCTTTCATCTAGGTAATCGGCTTGGGACACGGCCTGACCAGAGCAGTCAGGGTTTCAGACTGTCTGCACTGCAGTTCCCTGGGCTTGTATATGAAAGAAATGGAACAGTCTGAACTCTTTATGAGGTAAGCTGTATTAGTGAAGACTTCTAAATATGCAGAGAAAAATAAACACACAGGTGGGTTACAGAACAGACAATGAAAAAAACTTCATAACAACACTCAGAGTGACTTCATACTGCCAGAAGAGCAACCACATACGCCTAATAGAATGGTAGGAGAAGTGTGACTAATAAAACCAAGTTAACTTGCTTGCCAATTTCTGGACAGAAGAAACTATTATTACCTATGACCACTGAATGGAGAAAACTGTAGATAATGAATGGTGTTTTTGCACAGCTGATGCTAAAGCTGGCTCACCATCTCTCTGGGCACCAACACACAGATATGAGTGACAGAGGTAACAGTCACATATTCAGCAATTATATTTTTTAAAAAGACTGAGGGATTCTTGATAATTATATCTTGAGGAACAAACACTGTGGTGTTACTTATGGTGAAAAAGAGGCCAGCCCTTCAGATCAGGAGGGTGCAGGGCACAGGTTCTATGCTGGATGGTCTGGAGACAAAGGGAGCAACATCCCATCAGAGGCCCTGCTCCCCGGATGACACACTAAAGGAAAAAGGACAAGGGCAGTTTTAGGGGGAGAAAGTGCCTGTGACTGAGTGACAACTACCCATCCTGAGACCTGCTGCGTCCTGAGAATGGTGGTCCCTGGAGCACAGTACATAGAACAAGCTGACCGCGCTCCCAGGGCTGCTACAGGATTTGCCGTTTTAACACCATGACATGGTTACGTAGATATACACACAGGTGCAGCCACTAGAAGACAGACATAGCCAGCATATGACCCAAGCCAGGGATGGGTGGCTCGCTATGACTTTGTCAAAATGGGGCATCGTTTTAAAAACAAAGTGTTTACTAAGCATCTTAGTAAGGCACTGTGCCTGAGACAGGAGGGAGACAGAACAAAAAACACAGAACAAGCAGGCGACAAAACAAGCAGGCATGGCTCCCACCTTAACAGGGCTCAGTTCTACAAGAGACACAAATAAGAGGGGGAACGAATGAAGCCCAGCCAGCGAGGAAGCAAATGCCCTGGGGCCTCATGATGACCATCCAAGGGGCATCTTGGCCATTCTGACGACTCTGCAGGCTTGGGGTTCACTGTCAAGTCATCTAGTCCCATCACCTTCACTCTCCTGGAAAGTCTCCCATACCTCCACACAGCTCACCAACTTTGTGGCCAACTGACTCTGTGACTGTCCAGTTGGCTGCAAAAGTCAGGCATATGAGAACCAAGGAACTCACTGCTTCCTCTGAAACATGCCCTCCACCAAGTCCAGAGCTGCACTGCCCAATGTGGCAGCCAAGGTCCACTCTGAGCTACTGCAATTGCAACTGCAATGCAAAAAAAATACGGTCCTTAGTTGCACGAGCCACATTTCCAAAGTGCTCAAAAGGCACATGTGGCTGGTGGTGACCAAGTTAGTGCAGCTACAGACCATTCCATATCATAGAAAGTGCTTCGGGATAGCGCTCCTCTAGAATTTAGGACTTATTTGGTGTGGGATGGGGAAGGATGTAACAACTTTCTTTTTCCCTCCTTAATAAACATCAGTATTTGAGATTTTTACAGCCAAGATACATTCATGTATTACTTACAGGATTTAGAATAACATACCCTACTACAACAAACGTTTATGAAAGATCTGAAAGCATTTAACCAAATATCATTGCAAGACCTCCCCTCCTACATACTAGTACAGCTCCTTCACTTCAGACCTGCAGGCGGACAGTCTTACCTTTGGAGTGTTTTCCTACAGTCCTCTTGGGCAGCGACTCCTCAGTGGAATGTGCTGATGTACGTAGTGCGTTCTCCAAACTGTTACTGACACTGGTGACAGGGGTCTCGGTTCTTGGAGTGACCTGAGGGATAAAAATATAATCATCTTACCTTCTTCCATTTGGTTCATATGGAATGGTTTTCACGGTTATTTAAAAGTCATTTATGTTTATTATACTTTTTAAATTTTTCTATGTCTTACTAGTGTAATAATACGTACTTTCTGTGAAAGACAAAAGTTTCACCCATCTACTGCTCACCAATGAAATTGTAAAATAGCCCAGAGAACTTAAAGCAAACATGGGAATTTATGTCTTGTGTGCGTGGTTCACTTGACTGGATAAAACTATGTCAGCCAAGCTGTCATGATTATAACCTATAAAATTAATTACGCAGCAAGACTTAATGCTGTCCTTTCATAAATGTTGAATAAATCATAAAACGCTCTAAAAACAACTGTAAAGAGCGGAATATACCTGGATCTAGCTGAGGGGACATTTTACAAAAGCATATTCTGAAATTATATTTACAGTTCCATTTTTAGTAATTCATCAAACTAAGTGCTCTCCCGTGAAAAAGATGTGTGTGAGAGAGGGGAGGATGCTCCTGCAGCAGCATGTGCAACAGTGAAAAGTGGAAAACATCTGAAATAGCCACCGCTCGAGAGTCAGCTAACCAAGGACAGTGCATCAACAGACGAACCGTGTACAGTCATAAACCACCACGGACGCCGTCAGCATATGGAAAGACTAAACCAGCCGTAGAGTGTCATTCCGGCCCCTCCTCCTTTTCTCTGGTTTAAAGCGAACGTGTGCGCGCACGCGCGCGCGCGTGTGTAAAGGAACAGAAAGAGGCCTGGAAGGACATGGCAAACCCTGAGCTGTAGTAACCTGAGGAGAGGGAGGAGGGAGAGGAGAGGAGACTCTCTTGCATAGGGCGGAGAGGATGTAATTTTTATTTTTTCCCTTAATAACAACACTGTATTTGAAAATTTTATATCTGAAATATATTAATGACTTAGAGGATTTAGAAGAAAACAGCGACCAATGCTTTAACTTCTTTGGAGTCACAGTTAAACGCTTATCAAAATTTCAAATAATAAAAGAAGAAAGCGAAGATTTTAAAGTTTAGCAAAAGAGGCATGAGTTTTCACAGGTGGAGAAGCACTGCACTACACACGCAGTGAAGGGGACAGCAGCGTGACTCTCAGGTCTGATTCTCAAGCAGACCTGACTTGAGACATGTGTGTCCCCCTGAGCTGCCTGGCCCTCATGCTCATTAGCTTACTTCATTACCTGGAGAGCAGGGGGGAGCTGATCAAAAGAATCTGTAAGTGTACTGCAAGTACAGACCCCATCACCAGCATAAGGCTCTGGAGGCAGGGCCCTGAGGCAGAGGCAGAGAGCTAGGGGGAGGGGATGATGGCCACCTCTCCTGCAGGGCTGGGCTGGCATCTGCTACATGAAACACAGAACGACATCCAATCATTCACAGAGAACTGCAGTAAGACCACATGCCATGTATTCAACAAGCTCTCTCTACTCCCACCTTGGTCAAAGCCAACATTGCCAGGAAGGCCTCCCTGCTTCATGCAGACAAGTCTCACTGTGCAACTCACAGCACAGAATGGACAGGTCCTGGGCACAGAGAGACGTCGTGCATGACACAGAGCTCGTCACAATCTAGGGAACCTGGAAGTTACTACAACGCAAGAAAATGACCCCACTGATCCAATACCTCCCTAAAAGTCAATTCTCTTGATAACATTACCAAGGTATTAAGTTATCAAGACAGTTAAAAATTTAAATCACTTAGATAATTTAACTAAACTAGATTGTTCCCCTTAGATTTGGCAAAGTTTCTTCCAACATCCAATGTGAGAGTACTCCAGAAACGAATTTCTTTCCTACTAAGATAAAAGAACTAATAGATACAAGTAATTACTCAAAAAGCATGATTTTTAGTACCAATAGTAAATACTACTATGGGAAACAACTCAGGAAGTTAACATTTATAACTACATAATTAAATAACCACAGCAGATTCCATCCTATTTGACCTGACTCATAAGAACCCCCATGTTCTCTTAGCTACCCCGGTAAGTAATTCTAAATCCTGGTCCTAAGAAGAGGCCGAGCTGTCCGGATTAGCAACAATCCTCTCCTGCCCCGAGCTTGCACACGTGACTGCTCTGTTGTTCTCAACACATACCACTTGCCCACCCTGAAACGTCCCCAACAGCCACAAACAGAAAAGCAGCCTTCCAACTCTCAGCCTGCAGGCAGGAGGGGAGAGAGAGGCAATAGGTGAGCAGAGGAGAATGTGTTTAATGCATTTAATGCTGTGGCCAGGAGAACACAGCTTGTGAAATAAGGGGCACTGGACTGAAAGGGTGGATTTGACCTTGGCTGCATTCAGAACCCTCGAGGCACTGGAAGAACATACACCACCATAAAGTCCCCCCCACCCCCATTAAATCTGAGTTTCTGGAGTGGGGCTGGGACACTGCCTGTGGTATTCTTTTGTTTTGTGCATTAAATCCCCCAGGTGATGCTAATTGCATCCAGGGTGTGAATTGCTGATGCCCCAAGTCCAAGTTTCTGACTGTATCCATCAGCTTGTCAAGTCTCAGCAAAGTCAAGAGAAAACCCAGAGAGAACTGGAAGCTCCTCTTGTGGATTACCAGAAAAAGCTAAAAAGTGTGTTCAATTGTCATGCCACTAAGAGAAAGGTAAAACCTCTGAGTTATCCTTTCAAAACATATCCATTGCATCTGACATAAATACATGTCAAAGAAAGAAAACTCTTTAAAATGATAACTACTAGAAAAGTATTTGTTTTTCTTAGTATTTTTTTCCCTAAAGTGTTTCTTCTTAGTTTTCCAAATGTTCACTTTTTCACAAAGCCTTTATCTTTACTTTGCTCCTTTGTTTACATTGAAAGCTGTCTTCACTTGCTTTTCCCAGAAATGCTGTTTTTGGGGTTATTTTTGGTTAAGTTAATTTGCCCATGTGACCTATGTGTTCAACTCAGATGCTCTCTGACTCATGCTCACAGCAGAGCTCCAGTCATCAGCTCGATGTGCATGAGAATGAAGACTTGATCAGTTCCAAATGTCGTCTTCTGCTACTGCAAGGAAGGCAAGGAGAAAAGCCTTTCCAAACACAGTGCCGGACTCAACCTCGGTGGATGTTTTCCATTAAGTTCAAAGTCCTTTTTTATGCAAGCTCCTTGCTTTATTTCTAAATGAACACTCGGTATGCACCCACAGACTAACCGCTCTGCATCTGCACAGCCAGCCTCTCCTATGAGCTACAAGGGCCTGGCTGCTGTCATCTCCCACGTCTCTCCTGTGCTTAATCCACTGCAGCCACCAAAGGTGGACTCAGCGGCCAGGTTTATTTGGAGGCCTTCGCCCTGGCTGTACCCTATGCCTGAAATGGCTCCCTCATTGCTGTCATATCTACACTAGAATGTCACCTTCTTAGCAAGGACTTCTTGAAGCTCAGTGAGGCAGAGACATTTTGCCTTTGTTCACTGCTGTTTCCTCTATACCTTAAACAGTACCTGGCACAAAAAAGGCACTTTATAGCTGTAAAATATATGACTGAATCCACCAAATTTTAATGAAACTCAGGTTTCACCTAACAGAAAAGCACCTCTATTTCAGAGTAAAATTTCTGTAGTCTAAATTATGAACTACACAATCATCAGAGTATTTCCTCATGTCTAATAAAGGACTGACGAAGCTTAGACCATGAATGAAACCTGACTCTGAAGTGTGCTACTGGTCACGAGGCACACATTCTATTCTGTGGTTCTGCCAGGAAAGCGATTTTGGTTTGACACTTGCCACACACCTCGACTCACAGCTCGCACCCTGGCTCTGAGACAGCAAACCCTCTCATTGTTACAGCTATTTCAAGAGACTAGGCTTCTGCTTCCAAACTTTAATGTGCAAAATGCCTCCAGATCTTGTTGAAATGCAGATTCTGATTCAGAAAGTCTGGCCGGGGGGTGGCTAAGATTCTGCATTTCTAGCTAGCTCCCAGGGGATGCCAATGTTGCAAGAGTATTTCAAGATAAAGGAATTTATCATGATCAGAACATTCACAACCTCTTTTTTTTTTAATTTACTGATTTTAGAGAGATAGAGGAAGGGAGGGAAGGAGGAAAGGAGAGAGAGAGAAGGAAACATCAACTTGCTGTCCCACTTATTTGTGCATTCATTGGCTGATTGTTGTATCTGCCCTGACCGGCATGGAACCCGAAACCTTGAAGAATGCACAAAGAAGAATCGAGATGACCAACTGAACTACCCGGCCAGGTCTTTACAACTTCTTTTTGGGCAGGATGTAGAAAGAAATCCAGCAGTGTATAGAGAATTGGATCCGATGAACTCAAAGGCCCCTTCCAAGGCTGAGGTACAAAGATGACAACCGTGTAAACCTTCACCCTGGAGAAGGGATATGTGTTGGACAGCATGCGCCCTGCCAATTCTCTCCCTCAGATATTTACACTTCTCTTTAAGGGTTCTCCTCAGTCCATGAACCTGATGAAGGACACCTAATGCTGCATAGTCTACCTTAAAGCTGTGTTTAAAACCCACTTTAGTAGTCATGGACCAGAACCACAATTTGTAGAAGAGAGTTTTAATGAAAATCTATTTCATTAAAGATCAGTCAAAGCCATCCAAATGGGGCACGCTAACATGCACCTGGACTGAAGAAGAACCCCAAAACACAGGTAAGCTGACTGGGGCCCCGAGTCTGCAAAAGTCTTATTTCATGCCATCAACAGGTGTTTGAGATGGCTCCGAAAATTGCAACAAGCACCAGAGCAGGGGTTTTTACTTTGTGAACAACCAACCAACCAACCAACCAACCTGTAGCTGTTTGATGAAGTCTACCGATCCTTCCCAGAAATGTGTATTAAATGCATAACATACACAGGACTGCAAATGAAGCCAATTATAACTAAAAATAGCTAAGATCTTAAGAGATGAACTTCTTTAACATACTTAGCAAGCAGGTGCCATGTAACCTGAAGCCATGATAGCACAAAGGGTTCCTTAAGGTGCCTCAGCCACTGCAGTATGCAGACATCTGATTTCTACTGACAAGTCACAAGCACTGTTAATACCACTGGGAGTGTCTTTCCGTTTCCACAATGGCAGCAAAAGCTACATTTCCAGTTAGAGCAGGCCACGAGCAGGCCACATGCAGCCCAGGAAGGCTGTGAATGTGGCCCAACACAAAACTGTAAATTTACTTAAAATGTTATGAGATTTTTTGTGATGACGTGCCTCAATGTATTTAATGTGTGGCCAAGACAACTCTTCTTCCAGTGTGGCTCAGAGATGCCAAAAGGTTGGACACCCCTGAGTTAGAGGCTGGTGGAAGTAAAGCTGTGACCCTCCCCGTGGCCTCTGGGAGTGGGAGGGCACTGGGTGAGCAGATAAGCTGATGTGTCAGCGCACCCTCCGATTAGGGCCCCGTGAAGGGGAGAGGTATTCATTCCCTTCTGAACTGAAGTGCCAAGAGACCACCATATTGAAAGAACTCCGACCATCAGTGCCCTCCTTATTTTTTTATTTTTACCTGAAGAGTATTAACATAAGCACTGTCTTGTAAAAATGAGCCTGACAGAAAAATCCTCAGAGTCACAAAACATCACTTAGGTGTTTTTCACGGGGGGAAAACGTGTCTTCATGATGCTTACAAGTAGCTTCTCACCATCTACCGCATCAAGTTTGAACCCCTTTACCTAATTTTTAGAACTCTTCTAGATTTCTATCCTTATTTTACTTATAAAGTCTTATTTTCCACTAATTCCAATACTCCTAGAGGCAACAGGGAAGACTACAGTTTTAATTTTGCTAGTTTCCGACTCAGAATGTAGCACTTGCTACCACTACGCAATTAGGCAGGAACTAACAATGTTGTGACCCTGCTGTGGGTCAAAGCTGCGGGCAGTCCACCCAGGGGACGACATGGCCGTGCCCGGAGACGTTTCCGGTTGTCAAAACTGGGGAAGGACTCTACCAGCATCTCACGGGTAGAGTTCATGGATGCTGCTAAACACCCTACACAGCACTGGAAAGCCCCCAAACAAAGACTTATTCGGCCAAAACCTCAACAGTGCTGAAGGTGACAAACTCTACTCTCATCCCATTCCTTTTCTCTACCATAAGCCTTAGGACTTTTAAGGCAAAAGCAACCTCCTTTCTAACCGGAACGCCCTGAACCCAGCCCAAATTGGAGGTCTACAGAAGGCCGTCCTTGACCACCTCATCCCCACAACACAATCCCTCAGAAATAAATGCAATGCTCAACTCTAACTGGAAGCATGTGCAGAACGGTTTTGCCTGCCTACTAGGTTCTTGAAGATGGACCCCAAAACTTACCTTTTACATATGTGTCTTCACAATGCCCAGCAGAAAACAAGGCATGTAGCGTGCACTCAAATGTTTGACACGTAAGTGAGGTGGAGGAGGTTTTAAGAAAAACCTAGTAAAGCAATAAGTTAATCTCTTAAGAATCCAAAGCATCAAGGCCTTAATTATAGGTGCTGTAATTAAATGATCGGTAGTAAGAAGAGAAATAGAAGGGGATGCTGTAGGACAGCCCATTTGTTAACAGGCAATGGTTCAGTGGTGAGGCCTCTGCAGACTCACGTGGGAATGCCTAAACAAAGGCAAAGTTGTGCCTTTCCCTCACACATGAAGTTGAAAGTTCCAAAAACCTACCCTTAGATATACCCAAACACATTCAAGATAACATCAACACAAGGTTTTAAAGCATAGCAACGTATGGTACTAGCAAAAGACTGGAAATAATTAAGTGCCATTAATATGGGACTGGCTAAATAAAATGATACACCTATGCCTGTAATACTAGGCAGCTGTATACAAAGGGACAGTGACATGAAAAGTCTGTTAAGACATGACTTAAGTTTAAAAAGCAGGATGGACACTTGAATGCCTAAGATATGAACACTTTGTAAGAGGCCATGGAAAATAATAATAAAAAATACTAGTATCATAACCACACTTTGGATACTTATCATATCACTTATGCAATATATTTATACAGCCGTCCCTCGCTATATTGCAGTTCACTTATTGCGGCTTCACTGTATTGTGGGTTTTTAAAAAATATATATCTAATTCTGTATCGCAGAGTTTTCGCTATATCGTGGGATTAGAATTCGGTAAGTTTTAGAGTGTAGAAAGTGCTCAAGAGCATATGAAGTGTTTATGAGAGTGTAGGAAAGGTTAATAAGAGTGGGAAAGGTTTATAGGAGTGTGGGAAGGGTTTATAAAGCCTTAAAATATATATAAATAATAAAATAAATATAACGCTGCTACTTCGCGGATTTTCACCTATCACAGGGGTCTCTGGAATGTAACTCCTGTGATAGGTGAGGGATCACTGTATACACATGCATCTATGTGATGGTGGCAGTTACTGTTACCCCCACTTTAACAATAAGGACAGATGCTTATCAACAACTTCTCCAAGGTCATCTGTCCAGTAAGGAGTAGTCATATAGCTACAGAGGTTTAAGAGTTGGTGCAGATTCAATCCTGGAAAGAGAAGACAGCTCCAGACAGCCACCAGTTTCCATGTCTGCTTCCCCGCAATCCAGGTCTGGGTGTGTATATGGGGTGCCTTCTCTTCTAAACAGACACTCCACTTAAAAATGACTACCATGACAAATAATCACCTATTCTAAAACTAGCACACAACAGCTTGAAGGTTATTTGAAGTACAATTAGCTTAGGAGTCAGTACTCATAAAATGTTTGGGGGGGGGCATGGTCATCCTCAACTAGCAAGTGCAAATCAATGCAACTGTCTTGACAGCAATTAGGTAAATGTAACAAATTCTCATTTCATCTGTACTTTTGAATCCACTAATCCTGCTGGGAGGCATCTATGCTAAGAATATAATCAGAGATACAAACGTTTGTGTGCAAGGAGAATCATCTGAGCTTTAGAAGAGCAAAAATAAATATGCACATAAATATCCAGCAAGATTTAATATTTAAATAAATTTATATCCCCATGATTACATATTAGGCAGACTTTATAAAAAATAATTTCAGAAAATATAAGGCATGGGAAATGCTCACACTTAGATAAATGGAACAATATAGATATTTTTGGGGGGTCATTTATTTTTATTTACTTTTTTAAAAAGTACATAGCTGGTATACAATATTATATTAGTTTAAGGTATACAGTATAGTGATGACATTTTTATACCTTACTGTGTGATCACCTCACGAATTCTACAATAGTTATCATCTGTCTGTCATTTATCACAATAGTATTTGGACTACATTCCCTTTCACTTTTTTCACCGATTCTCCAACCCTCTCCCCTCTGGCAATCATCCCTTTGGTCTCTGTTTCTATGAGTCTGTTTTGAAACAAGGTAGAATTTATAATATGTCAAATGTGTATATATACAAACAAGCATTAAAAAAACAAGAAAATGCACCATAATATTAATAATACTTATCACAAGTGGGGGATTTAAAATTTTTTGTTTTCCAACTTTTCTGCAATAAAAACTATTAGAATTTAGAAAAAAGTTTAAAATAGTAAGCCTACATGTAAGTACCTTCCCATAAGATATGAACAATATAGAGACTTCTGCCAAGATGGAGGCGTAGGTAGACACACTGTGCCTCCTCGCACAACCAAAAGAAGGACAACAACAAATTTAAAAACAGTAAGTAACCAGAACTTCCAGAAAATCAAAGTGTATGGAAGTCTGACAACCAAGAAGTAAAGAAGACAGGTTCATCCAGACTGGTAGGAGGGGCGGAGCCAGGCAGCAGGGCAGAGAGGGCTTGCAGCAAGGCAGCCGCTGGCGGACCCTGCAAGACCAAGGCCCGGTGGAGCGGGCAGTCCCACATTTGCCTGCGGTTAAAGGAACAGCTGGGGAACGAAACAGACCGCACAGCCCAGGGTCCCAGCGCAGGGAAATAAAGCCTCAAATCACCAACTGATAACACCTGTGGGGTGGAGGCACAGCAGGAGGAACTCCCAGCCTCACAGGAGAGTTCATTGGAGAGACCCACAGGTTCCTAGAATATACACAAACCCACCCACCCGGGAACCAGCACAGAAGGGCCCAATTTGCTTGTGGGCAGCAGGGGAAGTGACTGAAAGCCAGCTGAGAGTGGAGCAAGCACCATTGTTTCCTCTCAGACCCCTTCCCCATAGACAGCATCACAACGCAAACAATGTGGGTTACCCCGCCCTGGTGAACACCTAAGGCTCCACCCCCTTATACGTAACAGGCGTGCCAAGAAAAAAAAAATGACCCAAATAAAAGAAGAGATCAAAGCTCCAGAAAAAATACAACTAAGCCATGAAGAGATAGCCAACCTATCAGATGCACAGTTCAAAAAAACTTGTAATCAGGATACTCACAGAACTGGTTGAATTTGGTTGCAAATTAGATGAGAAAATGAAGGCTACGCTAAGTGAAATAAAGGAAAATGTACAGGGAACCAATAGTGATGGGAATGAAACTGGACTCAAATCAACGGTGTGGACCAGAAGGAAGAAAGAAACATTCAACCAGAAAAGAATGAGGAGAGGCTTAGGAACCTCCAGGACATCTTTAAACGTTCCAACATCTGAATTATAGGGGTACCAGAAGAAGAAGAGGAAGAGCAAGAAATTGAAAACTTATCTGAACAAATAATGGAGGAGAACTTCCCCAATCTGGCGAAGGAAATAGACCTCCAGGAAGTCCAGGAAGCTCAGAGAGTCCCAAAGAAGTTGGACACAAAGAGGAACACACCAAGGCACATCATCATTAAGTTACCCAAGATTAAAGATAAGGAGAAAATTTTAGAAGCAGCAAGAGAAAAGGGGAAAGTTACCTACAAAGGAGTTCCCATAAGACTGTCAGCAGATTTCTCAAAAGAGACCTCACAGGCAAGAAGTGGCTGGAAAAGAAGTACGCCAAGTCATGAAAGGCAAGGACCTACATCCAAGAATACTCCATCCAGCAAAACTTTCATTTAGAATGGAAGGGCAGATAAAGTGCTTCTCAGGTAAGGTCAAGTTCAAGGAGTTCATCATCACCAAGGCCTTATTATATGAAATGTTAAAGGGATTTATCTAAGAAAAACAAGATAAAAAATATGAACAGTAAAATGACTGCAAATTCACAGTTGTTAAAAAACATACCTAAAACAAAAGCAAAAGCAAACTAAGCAAACAACTAGAACAGGAACAGAACCACAGAAATGGAGATCACATGGAGGGTTATCAACAGGGGAGTGGGAGGGGGAGAGACGGGGAAAAGGTACAGAGAATAAGTAGCATAAATGGTAGAGAAAATAGACAGGGGGAGGTTAAGAATAGTATAGGAAATGTAGAAGCCAAAGAACTTACATATATGACTGATGGACATGAACTAAAGGGGGGGAATGCGGGGAGTGGTAAGGGGTGGAGGGGAATAAAGAGGAGAAATGGGATAACTGTTAATAGCATAATCAATAAAATACATTTTAAAAAAACAAACAAAAACCCTTGAAAGAAAAAAAAAGATATGAACAATATAAAAAAGTAAAATAGAACCAACCTCTAAAACCAAAACTGCTCATCTTGTTGATAACTGTCCGCCACCTTCCTATCAAGCTGGATGTTATTAAGGAGCTGTCAGAAGTGATAAACAGCACCCACATAACATGAGAGATGTTGGCTCGCGGGAGAACAAGAAAGATAATTTCAAAGAAAATAAGGGGGGGCGGCATGATTTCTGATGATC
The DNA here is from genome assembly GCA_004026765.1 of Micronycteris hirsuta. Classification (NCBI taxonomy): domain Eukaryota; kingdom Metazoa; phylum Chordata; class Mammalia; order Chiroptera; family Phyllostomidae; genus Micronycteris; species Micronycteris hirsuta. The sequence continues at coordinate 94,050 of PVJI01001617.1, read as the reverse complement.
CAGAAGTAACAGCAGAGTTGAGGTCTAACTGGAAGAGAAGCCAGTCAAGCCAAGACCTGCAGGAAGGCCCTTTCAGGCACAGGATCAGAAACGGTGGTGCCCCGAGGCAAGAAGAGCTGGGGAGAAAGACTTTCCTGACTAAAGTTTATGAGTGCCAAGGGGGCAGCAGGGCCAGGTACCCTCAAGTAAGAACATGAACTTCAAAGTGTCTACAGACAGAGTCCTTTATTTGCAATTTGTTTTCCAAGTAACCCATCTCTACACAGGAAAGAACAACATCTGTTAAACACTTTTAACTCAGTGGGGAAAAAACACATAAAATCAAAAAGAAGAGTGATATGTAAGCATTTTATTAAAATAGTAATTACGTGTCTCTAAAAACCAGAACAAGAAAATAGATAGTTTAATAGTGAAAGCTATTTGCTGACTTAGGCCAAGTGAAAGCCAATGCTAACCAAAAACTGTTTCCCATATGAAAACATTCCTTTTAATATTTCTTACCCTAGAGCTCTGCTCATTAAAAAAAGAAAAGAGGGAAAAAAAGATTACTGCTCAAAAATCTCAGCAAAGGGTACCGAGAACTGAAGTAGATGAGCTCCAGCAATGTGATTATAAAGCAGAGTTCCTCCACAAGCAGCCTGCAGAACAGCGCTGCTTCTCCCAATGCCAGGTGTCCCCAGCCCTAACTGTGCACACTCGAGCAGCTTTAAGAAATTCAGATTCCAGGCCACCCCCAGACAGGCTAATTAAACCAAAACCTGGGGGCAGGGGAGCATGCCCTCTGTATAAACAGCTCAGAAAGGGTCCAGATTACTGTTCAGGTGATTCTGAAGCGCAGTACAACATGGATTTGAGGCAAACGCCCTGCGTTGACTAAAGGCAATACTTCCTAAACTACGTAAACCTACGAAATTGGGTTAAATAGCATCTTAGTCAATTTCCTGTGGTTTTTATAGGATTAAAATGTCTAGTACCTGGAAAGTTTACAGAGCCTGTCGTGTAGCAGGTGCTCAATAAACACAGTTATCCAGGTTGGTGACACAACTGAGGAGCGGGGTGTACCAAGAAAGACTTTTGTCTGAATAGCCACACTACCCAGTCTTTCACATTGATGGCTTTATTTAAACACAATTACAACAGGCTTAGGTGTATTCTCCTAGGGCAGAGCAAATAATAGGTGGCAAATTTAAGGTGGGGGTGGGGGAGCCTAAAGAAATCAATGGTTGCTGGACAAAGGTACAATGCTGGCAGTAAGAAGCCACAAGGGATAGCAAAGGAACATACAGACACATGTTTAAAAACAGAAGTTTGAAAGACACAGCCACGTGGGAACAAACAGCCTAACCTAAATAAACTCTGAAGGCAACACTGTGTTTGAATATAAAACAACACATTCAGGAAGACAGTCCCTCCTCCTTTGAGAAAAACTAAAACTATGTGACCACGTAATATTAAAAACTGTTAACAGTGAAAACAAGTTCAGATGCAGAGGCTGTGGTTGCTCCTCCTCCACACGCAACTTCAGGTGGCTTTCCATCCTGCGAAGGCCACACCCAAAGGACGGCAGAGGAGGCATTCGTGCAGGTTAGTTTTACCTCCAGGACTGCGGCGTGATGTGCACACCATACACAGTACCGTTGTTGTGCACATTTTGGCCAGAAGCATGTTTAAATATTAGGGTTTACTTTGAGAAACTGGCTCAGTGTCTAATCATAATAAGTAAACTGTGTTATAATAAACCATTTTGGTTCCCAATATAGTATTCAACTGCCTGAGATGAACTACTCAGAGCAGTTAGCACATTAAAATGGTTGTTTCACGATTTCTGTGGGGTACTAGCCACAATATAAATTCAGCTGCAGAACATTTAGGGATCCAGGAGGGGAAGATCAGGGATTGAAATAAACCAGACATGTATGGGAAGTATCAAAGGTCCAGAAAATAGCAGTAAAACAGGCCTTTGGGTTTTATTTCTATAGGAGCCACAGATTCCATTGAATGAGTCTTGACTGGATGTCTATTATGAGCAAGGCAAAGCTGCCCAGAGTCTGAAACCAAATCTCTTTCATAGCCAGCCATGCAGGGAAAGATCAGGCCAGAAAAGGCTCAACTGCAATGAACAGAAAGAAAACACTTTGGAGGTCAAGAAATTCAAGATTTACCTCCTTTAGCAGATACAAGCAGACTCTACATCCAACAGGGAAATGGTACTTCCTTAAATGAAGTCCATGACTGTAAGTAAAACAGAGCCCAAATCTGCCCTTTCACATTTCTCCTGCAAGTTCACCCACACACCTAGTTCTCCATTGGGTTATTTAGCATGTAGGAAGTGCCAGAGCATTCAAATCATCATCTCATTCTCCAAATGACCCTCTAAGTTCATTTTTTCTCCTCTGCACGGAACCTTAATCTTTATAATGACAACTGTCAGTCAGTGTAAAACCCTCCTTTACTGCTATACATCATGAGAGAGAATTAATCCTTCCTAGAACACATGTTCAATATTTACATGAACAATGGCATTATATAAAAAGCAGGTGATTCTACTTTCAATAGTGGTTGAACAGTCAGACCATCTTCATGCAGATAACCATAAACTCTGTTTGGACAAAGTATTAAAAAAAAAAACACAATAAACTAAACACAACCAGAAGTGGGCAGAAACTAGAGGTAGATTTACACTTGGAAAAAGAGATTTGCACTGGGGAAGTTTTATATCCTGCAGGCGTAGCCCCCGTGAGAAAAAGTACTAAAGCTCAGACAGAACCCTAGTCTCTCTGGCTTGAAAAACCAGAGATCAGAATTCTAGTGGACTACCGTGGCTGGAAAGTGAAGGGGAAATCCCAGAAAGGGGAGCAACTGGAAGGGGAACACCAATTCTGCATACAAATTCTGCCCACATCTCCAGTGAGCGCTGACACATGCATGCCTGGGGCAGGCTCCAAGAAGCCAAGCTAAGACCAAAGAACTAAACAGAGATTGCAGCTGCTGATCAACACAGGGAAGAGAGTCCTGGAATTTCAGTCCAGCCATATTTACTGCTGACTAAATAAACAAAACAACATCAGTACTCTTCAGGAGGATAGAACAAAATCCAATTTCTAAAATGTCTCATTCACAAAATCCAAGAAGCAATCTCTAAGTATTAGACATGTAAACAAACAAAAACATGAGCCATATAAAGAGAAAAAGGAGACCAAGCACAAGATGAGTCTCATGCTAGAATCAGAGGGAGTATTAAGTAGCTGTTATAAGGAAGCTCAAGAACACAAAGGAAAATATGCTCATGAGGTCCAAACCAGAAAGATATCTCTGGAGAGAAACAGAAATGATTTAAAAAAGGAAATTCAAGAAGGATCCAAAATATCCCTCAGTGGGTGAATGGGTCATGGACTGTGTGCATGCAAAGCGCACATATTACCCAGTGACACGGAGTAATCAGTGATAAAAAGGAGCGGTCAAGCCATAAAAAGACACGGAAGAACCTAAAATGCACATTACTGGGGAAGCAGCCCACGAGAAAGGCTACACTGTATGATTCCAACTGTGCAGCATTCTGGAGAAGACGTGGCTACAGAGACACTGAGAGGGTCAGTGAGTGCCAGGGGTCAGAGGAAAAGGTGGGTGAGCAGGTGGAACACAGAGCACTGTAAGGACAGCGGAAATACGCTCCGATACTACAGCGATGGACACAGGTCATTAAACATTTGTCCAAACCTACAGAATGTACACCACCTACGTAAACTCTAACTTAAACTCTAATGCAAATTGTGGACATTGGATGACTTTAATATTTAACCTGTGTAAACCTAAAACTCCTTTTAAAGTCTTAAAATAATAAACATTTTTAAAAATGGAAATTCTAAAATGAAAAATGCTATGCCTAACCTAAAAAATCCACCAAATGAGCTTAACAGCAGTTTATAATTAACAGAAGACAGTGAGTACCAACACAGATTGACAGAAACTATCCAATCTGAAAAACAAAGAAATATTTGAAGGGAAAAAATGAACAAAACCCCAGGACCTGCGGAATATCAGAAGGTTTGATGTACTTACAACCGGAGTCGCAGAAGGGGTAGTGTACTATGGAACTGTGCCCCTGAGAGCTGTATGGCTTTGCTGACCAAAGTCACCCCAACACAGTCAACAAAAATTGAAAATAAAACAACACTTGAACACATTATAGTCAAGCTGCTCCAATACCGAGACACAGAGACAATCTTGAAACCAGCCAAAGAAAACCAGCATGTTGGATATAGCAGAACAGCAAAACAAACTATGGTCAGAAGACACTGTCTCAACTTCTTTTTTTAATTGATCTTTTAAAAAGATTTTATTCATTTATTTTTAGAGAGAGGGGAAGGGAGGGAGAAAGAGAGGGAAAGAAACATCAGTGTGTGAGAGAAACATCAATCAATCGCCTCTCGCTCTCCGCAACTGGGGACCTGGCCTGCAATTCAGGCATGTGCTCTGACTGGGAATTGAACCGGCAACCTTTTGGTTCACAGGCCAGCACTCAACCCACCGAGCCACACTAGCCAGGGCCTCAACTTCTTTACATGCTGGAAGAAAAAAAATGAAAACACAGACTCCTACATCCAATGAAAAGACCCTTTAGCAATAAGGCAAAAGCAAAACATTTATGGATAAAAGAAAACTAAGAATTTCTTGCCAGCAGCCCCACACTCCAAAAACTGCTGAAGAAGTTTTCCAGATGGAAGGGATATTGGTAACAAATTGGGTCTTCAGTAAGGAGTGAAAAGCACTGGAAATAGTAAATATGTGAGTAAATATGTAAGACTATCTTTTCTCCTTAATTTTAAACATTGCATTCATATTAATGCAAAAAGTGATATACTGCAGGGTTAATAGCATGAGTAAGGTAACACATATGATAACCATAGCATGAAGGACAGAGAAGGTAAATAGTTGCAATTGTAAGATTGAAAGGTACACTGAGAGACTATGGACACTTAAAAATATACACTGTAACCCCTAGACCAAATGCTAAAAATAACACAACAATGCAAGCATAAGGCAAGCCAATGGCCAAAATGAAATTCTATGATTCCACTTAAATGAAATTCCAAAATAGGCAAAACTAATCAATGGTGGGGAAAAAGTAGAACAGAAAAAAAAAAAAATAGAAAAAAGGCAGGGCAAGTGGGGAAGAGGGAGAATGGTAGTGGTAAAAGTGGGAACCAGAAAATGGCATGAGGCAATTTTCTGGGGTAATAGAAATGTTATATATCTTGACAGTGGTTTGGTTACACAAGTTTATGCATTTATCAAAACTCAAATGAACACTTAAAATACGAGGCCTGTCCAGAATGTATCCAGCCACATACTATGAAAAATAGAGACATTTATTGAAAAAGATACAAGAAAAATTGTACATAGGACAATGATGCCTCAATCCCCTTCAAAGTAGGCACCCTAGAACCTCACACACTTCTTCCAGTCACCATCAACTGCCCTGTCAAATTTTCTTGAATCTCACTGATGGTCTGAAGTCTCTTCCCTTTCAAAAGTGACTTTAATTTTGCGAAAAGCCAGAAGTCGCAGGGTGCCAAATCTGGGATGTAGGGGGGCTGAGTCACCTGGGTGATTTGATGTTTCGCCAAAAAACTCTGCGTAAGACGTGATGCATGAGCGGGCATGTTGTGGTGAAGCTGCCAATCATCAGCTGCCCATAGCTGCAGCCTTCTGAATCATCTAAATAGTTTCCACAGAGGAATGTTCAAGCTTAATGCAAAATTTGATGCAGATTCATTGCTTTACTCAGTCAGTAATTTTGAATGCAACGGCCACAGAGTACACACGCTCACTCAATAGCATCTACTGTCCCCACAGACTAGTACAGTGAAGTCATCATCGCTCACACATGTGCATTCCAATCCCCTCTCCTTGGATGCCTGGTTACTTCGATGTGGTGCAAACTGTACTCGTTATATTAACAATGGCTGGACTTTTTCCAGACAGACCTTGTATGTCCACCTCATAAAATGTTTTAACTTTAAATTTAAAAATAGAGCCTAATATTGAAGATTATCACTGAAGGTTACTGAATGAATAAAAATTAATAACTGGTTATAAAGACAACAGATTCCGAACACAATCAGCAGCAGGCCCAGTGGTGGCTGGGCACTGGCAGTGTGAACAAAAGCTGTGCATGACGTCACACTTCCTACTTCTACAAGTTACACAGAATTGAGGCCTCCCTTTTTCTTCTCATTTCATATTCTTTAGGTTTCTCCTCACTTTTGACAATGTAGGAAAATATTTTTAAACATAATTTTGGCTTCACATAATAAAAATAGCCACTTACAAATGTCACCTTTGGCAAGTTGCTTACACTTAACCTTTCTGTGTCTGTTTTCTCACTGCTAAAATGGAGACAAAAATAGAACCTAACTCACTGAGTTGTTATGAGGACTGAATAAATACATTCAAAACACTTAGAACAGTGCCTCATACATAGAAAATAATTGAAATGTTACCTATCATTGGCATCATTCCCTCTTTATGACTACCTGTTTTCTACTTCATCTCTTCATTAATAATTCTAAAAGACAAAAATCATTTTGACTGGAAAATGAGCGTCCCCAATACAAATATTAATAGTACACTGGCTCATGAGCTTCATACCTAGTCTTTAAAATAAAGAAAAAAAAAATCCCACACAAGTAAACGTTCTCAGATATACCACACTTTGCAACACTACCCATACAAGAAAATACTCTGTCAGGAAGCTGGAGTCAAAAGAATCTACCCTTCCAAGGTAATACATAAATGCAGAACAGCAGTCTGAAATTTAGTTGTGTCCAGGTAGAGTGCACACACCACAAAGTGCTTCCCACACAACTTCAACACTGGCACGTTTAAAGTAATCCTGTCAATGGTATTAACTTTACTATAGCTAGGTTGTTGGCATTATTCCCAAGCTTTTATATTTCATTAAAACGCCCGAAAGAGGGAAAGGCATTGTTCCTCTTCCCCATAGATTAATTCTCTTCCTTTTTCAAAGTTATTTTTTCTAGTCAAGACTTTAATATTTCAAGAAGTAGCTCCTATATATACATGTTTTAATTAACTGACTGTGAATCAGTAAGAAACCTGAAGATAGAATAATTTCTTCCTAGTAAATCTACTGAAGCTTTTATGTATAAGTTCCAAATAATTAGGAGATGGCTCTATAATTCCCTTCTTGAAATTAATCTGGTGTCACTATTTAAAGTATAACAAATATAAACTAAACTTTAATTGGGATAATTAACAGTCATTCAGTTAATTTATTGCCATTCTATAGCAAACTAAAATATCTAGGCTTACCAAGATTTACAATTTTGAAACATTAAAGGAATAAATTCAAAACAGTCTTACTTTCAGAACTATGAACACTACTCCTAATCTACGTGGACAGCAAGGGAGACAGTCTACTAGAGCATCGGAAGGCGACATGCCCTTCCCCAGCTCTCTGTGTCCTTCGTCCACTAAACTCGGTTTTGTCGTGGGGTAATGTAAGCCAAACCATCATGCTGAGAGAACTTCTCCCAGTGAAAGCTTCTGCATGCCAGCTTGAAAAATAAGAAAGTAGAATGCCAATGTTAAAATTCACTAGCATCTACAGCTATGAAATGTGTAAGAGAAATGGCCGTGAGATACAGGCAACTAAGGACGAGCCTGAGTTGATAACAAGCACTATTACCAACAGGGCCACAGAAAAAAGCACTAAGAAAAAAAGTGTTTCAGTAGGATGGCCTTTCATAAACACCCCGCACCTCCTTCCCACTAGGTTTTCACAGATGCTCAGGACACAGGAGTGGCAGGGACCGTGGGTTCTGGGACTGAAAGAGAAAGACAACCTCTGCCCTCCAGTAAGTCAAAGTCTGGTGATGGAAATTTAAAGAAGCCTATTATAATACAGTATGTTAAGTTCTAGAACAGAAGGAAGAAACAGAAAGTTTAGTATGTATGAGCCAAGAAGTCAGGGCTAGGGTGCCTCAGGCAGGCACCAGGTAATCCCATCTGAGAGAACATCATCTGCAAAGGCTCAGTGGAAAGAGAAAACACAGTGAATATAAGGTACTGCAGGTACAGAGATGAGGATAGGTAGGCAACAGATAAGTCACAAAGACCGCAGGACACCACGGCAAGAACTGCACACCAGAGAGTAAGAACCCTATAGGCATCTTACCAAGACCATTCCAGTGACACCACTGGAACTGGTGCTAGAGGCTAAGCGTGGGGCCAGGGAGACTAGTTGTTGTAGTGGACTAGATCTAGGTCAGGGAGACTACAAGGCATTATGGTCGACTACACCCAGGTCAAGGTCCAAACCCAGGTATGTCGCAGTTATTTCTAAAAAAGAGTTAATTTAATTATAAAAAATAGAACAGCTATAAAGTTTTCTCTTATTGACTTGAAACAATGACATCAGCTGAATTCTAAAAGGAGAGCATCTCTTACATTCCAGCATACTCAGGAGAGCGTGGAGTTACATGAGGCTAGGGCAGTGCTTGTTCCCTGAAGACTAATTTTATCCATTCCCTGGCTCCCTGGCAACTCGCCCAAAATCTGAGTCTGCCTACACAGAAGTGTGCCATATGTGTGACCATCATGCCAAGTGTGGTGGGGACAGGTTGAAGGAGAGGGAATGAGAGGGACAGACAGACAGAGAGACAGGGAGAACCTGGGTTGTGGCCGTGTTGATGGAAAACAAATCTATAGGATGGTTAGGACTTAGAAACAAGTTGGTTGGAGGGATATGAAGGCAGGCAAACTATCTATGAAAGGCATGGGCTTCTCGCTACGGGGAATGGGGACAAGGGCAGAGTGGTCCAGGGTGGGAATAGAGAAACTCACCTTTGGACAGACTGAGCTACCTGGAACCTCCAAACTGGAGTTCGGGTCTAGTTGGACATGCAGGTTTTGGATTCATCAGTGTGAGTGTCAAAAACCCCGCTGAAAATGTCATGAATTATAAGGTAAAAAGAGAAGGGAAAGACAGACAGGAGAGGAACACCATCAAAAGGATAGGAACACAGTTGCAAATACTCAGAGAAGCAGAAGGAAAATCAGTGATGCCTAATCAGAGGATTAATGAAGGTTCTCAGTGGGCTGCCCAGGCCACGCCCAGACTCCTTTAAGCCAGAATCTGGGGGAGGCACCTCAGCAGCCATACATATTTAAAAAACAAACAAACAAACAAACACTCTCTCCTAGGTAAAGTCCACCGTATGGGGAACCCAAAGAACAAATGAGAGATGAAAAAAGATAAAAATTGAAAAGTATCCAATGAAACTGACCAAGAAATCATCAGATAAAAACATCAAGGAAACCAAATATAGTCTAGAAGCAAACCTAAATGTATATGGGAAATGCAGCAAGTTATAAAAGATATTTCAAATCTTGGAGGGAAAAGATGGATTATTCAACAAATGGCACTGGGGCAACTGGGCTGTCATCTGGAAAACATAAAATTAGCTTTCTACCTTACACCATAATAAATTCCAGATGAATCTGTTAAATGTAAAATGAGAAACCACACAAGTTCTGAACCAGAAGAAACCACAGGGAATGTCTGTATAGTGTAAAATGCATACGTATAATATATGTACAGTGCATGATGTATAATGCATTTCTGACTATGACACAAAACCCAGAAACCATACAAGGCTGATAGATTAAAAAAAAAAAAAAACAAAATTCATGGCCAAAGTCCAAAGGCAAAGGAAAAAAACCCTGGAAAATAAATATCTGCAACTTCTAAAGACAAAAGGACAATTTCCTTGAAACTTAAAAGAGCTCCTAAAAAAACAATAAAGATCAACAACCCAACAGACATGAGCAAAGGATATGGAGAGCTTGCCAAAAATAAAGGTTCACTTGAAAAAATATTCAACCTCACTCAGAAAAGGACTGCAAAATAACATCACACGCCACTGAGATGTGTTTCTCACCTAACCAAACGGCAGAGACCTGGGGAAGGGGCTGAGGAGTGCCAACTCTTCATGCTAGCTGAAGGCCTACAAGCGCTCACTCACACGCTGCTGTGGGAATTCCAAAAGGCGGATCTTAGCAGTATCTAAAGTAATTACAGAAGTACAGAACCGCCAATGCCACTTCCAGGTTCCTGTTCTATAGGCGCACTTACTGAAACGGGAAAGGCTATGCATACTGCTTGTCGTATGTACTGGGTTGGCCAAAAAGTCTGTTTAGTGTTTTCCGTAAAATAAAAGACATTTTTATTTTCACCAATAATTTTATTGACTTGGATATTCTGAGTAAGTCAGTTATCTCGTGCTACTGGCTTCTAGTGGGTAGGGGTCAGGGGTGCGGCTAAACATCTCCCAATGCATAAGACAGCCCCACAGCAAAGAATTATTTGGCCAAAATGTCAATGGTACCAAAAAACTTCGCAAACCAGTTTTGACACATTTGATCAGTCACAGCACCTTCTCCATACACTGCACAAATCTTGTGTTTCAGTTGCATTTTTAGCTTTCTTGATATTATAAAGCATAACATACCAAAAATGTTGCATACTCTTCTATCTTAAATATTAAGACGGCTACACAAAAATTCACCAGTTCTGGTAAGTTTATTTTCAAATGCACGCTGATATGACAGCTGTCACAATATAATCTAACATTATTGTTTCCAATAAAGTTAAAGACAACTAGGCACTACTAGAACCATTATACAGAAGAAACGTAACGGACTTTTTGGCCAACCCCATAGACGACACGTATGTAGTATGTCAAAGACACTGAGTTGTCTGTAATGGTAAGGTAGAAACAAAATGTCCACTAATAGGAACTGATTAAATAACACACAAGCTAGCGAAGAAGCTCTATGCATGGTAGGGAATGCTCATCCGGAAAGACTGCCAAGAGAAAGGGACAGACAGTGTGGGGAGTAACATGGCAATGACCTGTCTGTTAATACACACAGCGTCTCTGGAAGACCGTACAAGCAACGAAGAGAGGGAGGGTAAGATACCCAAAGGGAGGTCACCACCCACCGCATTCCTCCGCTGAACACTTCAAAATCACTGTTTCAACATGTCCTTTAAAGAAATCAATCTCATAAAGTAGTTCCAGGATGATCCCTACCATGAGGACTCTGAAACACAAAGGTAGGAGGGCACAATTCTCTAAACGTACTGAAAGCCAATAAATTGCATACTTTAAAGGGGTAAATTTTATGATATATGGGTTAAGTCTCAATAAAGCTGTTATTTTAAAAATTAAGCATTTATGTCCATAGCATATTATCACTTACCTAAAGAAAAGACTACAAAGGATAAACTTTAACTTCTCCCCAAACTACGGCTATGTATTTAAATAAAGAGGAAAGACAGAGGTAGTGTTAAGTCCAAACCAACCATTATCCCTATTCCCACCGTGCCTTAAGGAACAGCATACCTGCAGTACCTGTCAGCTACCCGGTACAGTAAAGCAGCTGCAATCTACTACTAGCTCTACCGCTTTGAACCCTTCTCTTTCTGAAAAGTAAAAATGTCTGTTTTACATTCCTCACACTTTTCAACCACTTCTGCAAGTCCTCAGAGCAATAAGAATTTTGTAATAACATAGTAAGGGTTTGGAGAAACAAATGTAAATAGTGCCAATAGCAGTAAATACAGTTAAAAGAAGTGTCACTTCAAATAGGATAAAGAATGAAGCAGTCAACATCTTTATCTCTAAAAGACAAACACAAAGTCTCTAGGCCCAGAGTTTAAAACAAAATACACCAGCTTACAAAAGAAATACAAACTGAGCTTTAATGGGGCTGCTTTCTCAGGATTACATTAAATGTTAGATTTAGAGAAACTAAGGCAGCAAATGCTTAAAGGCTAGATTTCCTCTAAGTTGCTTATTCCAAGCAACAGAAGAGTTTATCAATGTCAGACCTTAACTTTAAATCGGCAAAGGAACAGAAAGTCAAATGAACTTAGTTTTCCAGTGACGTAGGTAATGTAGGGAAAACTAGATACCATGGTTGTTTGGAAATAAGGAAGCAACAGCCCCAAGGTTACTCATTATAACCTCATTATTAAAGTCAGGCAGAATTCTCCAATTTCCCAAGGATGAGCTAAAAAAACTGTTAGTTCTAAGTTAAGTATCCAAAAATCAAATTAGAAAACACGAGCACTCCGAGACACAAACACTTCACTCTGTAACAACATGCCTTGCTCGAGCTCGCAGTCCTCTGTAAAAAGAGGAGTTCACGTTCCTCTGTAAAAAGAGGACAGAAGGAAACCCTCGTCGCACATCTGCCGGGCACTTCACGTGCCGCCCCATGTGACCCTCCAAACAAGCCCATGAGGCAGGTAATTTGCTCTCCAACAGAGAAACACCAGAGGATGGAGGGCTCTGGCCAAGGTCACTTAGTTGGTCAATTCAGCGCCCGTTTGGGTAGGGGGTGGGAGGATAGACAGATCAGCCCCTTCATCACCTTGAGAGGATTTCTGACTTGATAGAAAGTCTTTGTGATATTTTTTTTCCCTAGCTTTTAGTTTACTGGCCCACTAGAATAATGACCACCATCATCTGCTTTTAATAAAGCGATGTGTCTGCACATACAAAAGACCCCCCCTCAAGAGCTGAATAAACTAGAATCACAGCCATGGACATTATCCAAGTGTGGCATTTAACCTGAAGACTAACAGCACAGGAAGCTGACCTTAGGGGACTGAAATTCCATGAACAGGTGACACTCCACTGGCACCCCAAAGTTTACTGAGCTCTGTACAGATCTCCACATTCCCTGGGACCCAGCTTTCTCTTTTCTGTAGCTGGGGTAACATTTTTCTGCCCAGTGCACAACATGGGTAGGGTCTGAACACTCTCAGAAAGAAAACCACAGTCTCAGAGGTCAATGTCACCAAAAAAAAAGACACACATTAAAACCAACACAGGGACCCCAACCACTTCTTAGAGGAAGACATTAAAGAAAACTCACAATCCAGGGTTGAAAGATAGCTTAAAACCACCAGCAACAAACCAGAGAGTATCAAACATTTAACTTAAAGGAGCTTAGGCGCTCGTCAAAGAAAGATACTCCGCACTGCTGGTCCTGGCTGTAATCTCGTTTCCCAACGACAGCCAGCGTGAAACCTTAAATGCGACACACTTGGTCAAAGAAAAATCTTTTTTCTCACAGCACGATTTTGGCATTGGGTCCCAAAGGGCCGTTTAAAATAAGTTTGAAGCCCACTTTGTTTACATAGTTTTGAAACATTTAGACAAAAGTTCACATTTCTAAGTGGATGACCACGATGCCCTTCCTGTTTAATTTGGAGACTGGAGATCTTTAACTTAACCTAGCATTCATTCCTCAGGAGACTGACACCCTCAACACTCACAAAGGAAGGCCTTGAGAAATAACTGTTTCACATGCCACTGTCTATTAAACACAATCAGAAACACAGATATGCATGTGCATTCATAAATACACATACACACATATCAACAGACACGTTCATCAGTCGGTATACACACGCATGCATGCACTCACAAATACATGTGCACATGTGCTCACACACCCGTTCACACGCCGCGCTACAAACCTCCCCATCCCCCCGACCTCTCCAGCCGCCACACCTGCCCACTTAGGGGAAATAAGACACCCAGGTCTGGGGTGCCTCATGATCCCCCGCGAATGTCTGCGAACGTTCTAGCGCCTTCTCATCTCCGTCTCATAATGGCTTCCTTTTCTAGTAACAAACAACAGATTTGGAGAAACCAAGGCAGCACAATGTGTAAATGTTATCTGCCGCCCAAGAGCCCGATTAAGGAGACAAAGGCCTGAAAGAACCGCACAGGAGCTACGACCTCTGACTGGGTCTATCTGTCCGTCTAGGGGAGCCCCGAGCGCGGCCCTCGCTGACATCCCGTGATTGACCCCGGTGAGACGGATGCAACAGCCCCAAGGGCGTGAGGTGCCAGACTGGTTTTGGGGTGCGGGGTTTGTGGGTCGAGGTGGGGACAGGGACTTTGGGGAAGGGTAGGAATACCTGATGGAGGCTTGGGACGCAAACGTGGAGTGGAAGCTTGAGGTACGTTGTCGTTGGGGTTGCGAGGTGGAGACTACGGGCACAGAACGGAAGCTTGGGGCTGGGGTGGGGGTTTGGAGTCGAGGCTGAATGGGCGGGTGGGCGTTTGGGACCCCAAGTGAAAGCTTGGGGAGTTAGTGTAATTTTGAGGTCCGCGGTGAAGGCTTGGGTGTGGGTGGGTTTTGGAGGAGCGAACTGGAGGCTTGGGGTGCGGGTGGGCGCGCCGGACCCGCCTCCCGCGTGGGCACTCACCTTGTGGCAAGAGGGGCAAGTGGGCAGCGCGCTCTTGCCTCCGTGGCCCCCGCCACCGCCGCTTAGGCTGCTCTGAATCTGCGTGAGCTCCTGGCGCAGCACCTGCTTCTGGTGGAAGCTGAAGGCCGGGTGGTTGGAGGCCATGGTAAAGAGCAGCAGGAACTCATCGCCCGTGCGGCCCTCGTTGAGCTGCAGCCCGTAGTTGTGGATGATGGAATCGATGTGCGTGAGCGTGCGGTAGAGCACACCAGCCGCCTCGCGCTGCTCCGAGCCCAGCAGCGCCAGCGACACCAGCAGCTTGCTGCGCACCACCTCGTCTGTCAGGTTGGTGAGGCTGCCCAGGTCGGCAGGGTTGTTGGCCTTGATCTCTGAGTCGCGCAGCGAGTGGTAGTCCTTGCGCGCCAGGTCCTCGAGGCAAGAGCCGAGGAAGCGCAACTCGAGAGGGATGCACAGGTCCAGCAGGCCGCACAGGAACTCCACGCGCTGTGGCGACGGCAGCTCCGAGAACCAACGGTACACACCGTCCCTTTGCAGCGGGCAGCGCTTCTCCACCATGCTGCCGCCCGTGCCACGCCGCCGCCCGGGGCCGGGGGCCGCCGCCCGGGGCCGGGGGCGCGAGGCGCGGCGGGCGCGAGCGGGGGGCGCGGCGGGGCCGGGCGACGGAGGGCGGGCGCCGCGGGCTGGGCCGGGGGCGCGCGGCGCGGGTGAGACCCCCGCCAGGGGCGGGCGGATGGGAGCGCGCGAGGCGCTTGGGGGGCCCGGGGCGGCCGGGGGCGGCGAGCGACCTCGGGCCCCCCGCTCACGGGCGGGCTCTTGGCCCGCGCCCGTCCCCAGCGGTGGCCGGTGCGCGGCGGCGGCGGCGGCTGTTCCTCGTCGTCGTCGTCGTCGCCCGGGAGGCGGCCGCCCCCATCTCCCCCCGCGCCGCAGGGTCTGTCACTGCGGGCCGCCCCCCGACGGAGCTGCCCAGGCCATGCCACCGCCGCCGCCGCGCTTGTGCTGGCCGGCCGTTACTAGGACGGAGGCCGCGGGCGGGTGGACTGGCGCCTCAGGAGCGGCGGTGGAGGGACACGCGGGGCGCGGCGGAAGGGCGGTCGGCGGAGGGATCTGCGCCGGCACTCGTGCGGCCTCGCGCCCAGGCTTCTCGCGCACAGGCTCCCCGCGCCGCGGACGGATCCAGGCGAGCGCCGTCGTGCTCACCGCTGACGGACTCCGGGACGAGGCTCAAGTAGGCGGGGTGGCTGCCTCTCGCGACAGCGGGGCCGGCAGGGCCCGCCCTGCCACCGCTGATTGGCTCGCACTGCTGCTTCTAGGCCCGTGATTGTTTCGGGTCCCCAATCTCGATTTACCCCCGCCGCGGCCACGCCTCTCCCGCTCTGTCGATCACGTAGGATCGCCCTGTCCCTCCCCTCCGTGGCCAGCTGAGTCGACTGGCCGGCGTAGCCGGAGGGGCGGAAAACGCGGGGCGGATTTCTGGTTGCTTTTGTTCCGACAGATTTGCGTGGAGCATTGTTCTAGGTAAAACTCAGGCGTCCAACCTGCTTTCTTCCTGAGCGGCACAATAGGAAGGTAACAGGTGCCTTCGAAAAGCCACTGGAACTGGGCTCCGGAGACCCGAGTCCCCATCCTTGCTTTGTTTGCTAAGCTGTGTGACCTTGGACAAGTAGCTTGGCCTCTCTGAGCCCTGGGCTCCTTCTAAGAAAATAAGGGTAATAATAACCGCCCCGGGAGCTTGTGAGCTCACAGAGAGCAGGCACCCTCATTCCTGAGGCTATTGGCCTGCCTTGGGCATGTGATGGGAACAAGCTTTCTCCGTTAAGTAAGCCTCCTTTCAGCGGGTTACTACCTTAGCTTAGGAACCAGAGGATGCAAATACACCAGAGATCAAAGAGCAAGTGAACCGTGCTCTCTCCTGGCATTTGGATTGGCACCAGATTACAGGCTGCGGAAAGGTGGAGCACCAACCACCTTTAAATTCTGCCACTGCAAACAGCGGTCCTACCATCTACAAATAAAGAAACTAAAACCCACAAACAAGAAATTCTTTCCTCCCCTGCCCTACATCTGGAGCCCTTCTTTTGACGTCTTGTGACCAAGGATGAGTCTGTTCTCTGAGCAACTCTATGGAGGCCTAGTGTGTACCAGGTTCTAAGCCCTGCTGGGCTGCCATGAGCAAAGTGGTGCCCTCACTGCCCTAGAAAATTTACAACTTGGTTCTGAGCAATACACAATTGAGAATTATTGAATAAATACATTTCTTCAGGCATGGTCCAAGGTACTAGAAACTTCCTAACAAGACATTCTCCCTCCAGCCTTGGGCTTCATAGTTGGCAGAAAAAGAAAATTTGCTTTCCATCCCTCTCTACACCTCTGAAAAATTTCCCCAGAGCCTCCCTGGTGTTCCTGGTCAGTGTACAAAGGAGCAGGAGTCCAGGGTAGCTTCCCCAGGGTATAAAATCCACATAGGTAGCAGGGGCGAGGCTGGGTCCAGTTGTGCGCCTCTGCCTTATTTTCCCAGTCCAGACTAATTTCTACAAATAATTGAATCAGTCTTTGTTCCCTTTGACCTCACTTTGTCAAGTGGTTTCAAGGAAGCAGTCACATTCCAAAATCTACAATATGAGGGAGTGAAAGGATGTGAAAATTAAGATACTTAACACCTTTGCCTTCTATTGGTAAATTTAAGTTCCTCAGAATGGAAAGGTCTTAGGATCTTATCAGCATTGGAGTTCCTCAGATCCAGCCCAACCGGGCTGTGAAACCCTCAAGCTCTGGTGCCAAACCAAACTGGATTTCAGTTCCAGCTCTAGCTCCCTGGGCTACCTCGGCTGTGCACTCAATGCTTCTGAGCCTCACTTTCCTCATATGTAAAAGAGGAACCACGCCCCCCTCCAGCTGACAGTGGAGCTCAGAGGTGTTCAGGAGCCCTCACTAGCTAGGACAATTGAGGCGCGGAAGTCACTGAGTCAAGATTCCCCAGCTCCCCACAGCCTTTTTACCACTTCTTGCTGTGCTATTTGCTACCTAATGTTTGTAGTGAGTTGAATAGTGCCCTCCAAAAGATCGTGTCTGCCCAGAACTTCCGAATGTAACCTTATTTGGAAATAAGGTCTTTGCAGATATAACTCAGTAAGAATCAAGATGAGATCATGGATTAGAGTAGGCCCTAAACCTGATGAGAGTGTCCTAAAAGACAGGAAAGAATAAGCAGAGACTCAGAGAAAAGGGCCATGTGAAGATGGGGGCAGAGATTGGAGCCAGGAATGCCTGAGCCACCAGAAGCTAGAAGAGGCAGGAAAGATCCTTCCATAGAGCCTTCAGAGGGAGCGTAGCTCTCTCTGCTCACACCTTGACTTTGGACTTCTGGACTTCTGAACTGTGAGAGGATAAATTTCTGTTGTGTTAAGCCACCAAGTTTGTGCTTATTCGTAATGGCAGTTTCAGGACACATACTATGTTATGTCTCCCTGAAGCTCCACTTCAGTCCAGCTCAATTTAATGCAACTCAATAGATAATAAATTGTTACTCTACAGGATCAGACTCCACTAAAGGTTTGGGAGCCTCTGAGGAGAATAGGATCCAACCCCTGCGACGTGAAGGAACTGGCAGCCTGAACTCCCTGCCCCAAAGTAGACAGGCCCCTGTCTATAGGAGCTGTCTCTTCTGCACACTGTTCCCTTCCCTGGGAAGCAGCCAAGGGTCTCCCAGGAGATAGGGGTAGACACCCACCTGGCAGTCTGTACCTGGTCTCCCTCCCTGCCAGGGCTCCTACTCTAAAGCAGACTCTATCTCTGGGCTATTTGGAGGTTCTCACTTTCCCTTTCTCTGCAAATGGTGACTCCTGGCTAGTGGAGGGGCTGAGGGTCTGTGGGATGAGGTCAGAGAGGAGGGCACAGGGTAGGTCAGAGGGTAAGGCATGCCTCCTCAGGAGCAAAATTGAAGCTACAGGTAAAAGGCGGGGCTTTGTGTCCCCACGCAACACTGAGCGGGACAGCAGATTCATTTGCCCCTTCAGGCCATACTTGCCTTGTGTTTAACTCGGGCCGGGGCTGATGGAGCAGTGGGCCCTGCAGCTGGGGAGCTCAGTCTAGGATGGGACAATATGTCTGTTTGCATTGCCCATAGGGCTGGAATCGAGCATAAATTAGCACTATTTTTGAGAAAGACAGGGACTTGGAGTTCACAAATTCCCCAAACAAATGATTTTGCAGTAGAGATATGATGTGCCTGGGATTACTTCTTGTGTCTGAATTAGTGATGCTGACTAAATTACCAAAGTGGGCGGTGACCAGGCTGAGACCAGATTGGCCATCTGGACTCCACGTATTGCCAGCCCCCTTCCCTCCAGCCCCCCTCCCCTACCCGCCCACACATACCCCACAGCCTTGCTTTTCCTTTCTGATTTAGAATTGGGCAGAGAGGAGGAGCCTGGAGGCCAGGTTGGGATTAGGAAAATGAAAACAGAATTAAGACTGAGACTCAGATTAAGACAAGGGTTCCTTAAACAGTTGGGGCAGGAGGTGCACACCCAGGCTCCCTGCCCGTATCTGCTGCTTATTTTGCCCTAGGAGTATGTCATCAGGACGTGTGTGGTCTCAAGTGAGATGGGTTTATTGAGTTACATTTTTCCTTTGTCCTAGACCCTGCTTTCCTGTGACTGAGAAGGCAAAGGGACCTCCACCTCTTATGTGGAAACTTAAGAAGTGGGTCCCAAAGCTTACTAACAGGGATTCTTGTCTAGCACCTCAACTTCTGATAGCCTTCTGTGACAGCCACAACCCCATGTGACTAGTCCTGATACTGCTATCCTTGCTCCTGTTTCACAGATGCTCAGTGGTCAGCCATGGGCCAGGGCCATGCTATTCATGTGTTGGAACCAAATTCTGACCTCAGTCAGTTGCCTAGACTCTGTCCCTCTGGGAAGAAAGCACAAAGGTGACTTGTCATTTATTTACTATTTCTGCAAAACGAAGACTCCAAAGGTTCCTGTTACATGCTAGTTTTACTACCTGTGACTGCTGACAAAGCCCACCCGGAATCATAAATGGGCAGTTGTCCCAAATTGCATCCAGCCCTGTTTCTCCATGGCCACACAGTTTCCTCCACACCGACCTGCTCCCTAGGGCGTCTGGCCTTGGGCTACTTGTGGTATTTCCTTAGTGAGAATTACCTGGGCTCTTATTTAAATGCAGATTCCTAAGCCTGACTGTGGGTACAGACTGAGTCAGACTCCTGGACAGGGGCCTTGGACTCTGCATTTGCCAGCTCCCTGGTGGTCCCCATATTCTAGTTCAAAAACTGCTCTTGGAGTGGAGGTCATGCTTTCAGGCTTCTAGTGTGCTTCTCTGGATCAGCCAACAGCAACCACAATAATAATCAGAGTTAAGTTCATACTACATGTCTACCAGCCAGCCAGGATCCTGCCTATTGACAGATCAGGAAACTGAGGCTTAGCGAGGTCACACAGCTAACGGCTTGTGGATTCCCATCATTAAGTTCTACAGGCTATTTCTGTTGTATGTTTGTTTTTCTCATTTCTATGTTTCTTTTACCATAGTAATAAAATACTCTGAAAGCCAACAATTAATTCACTGTCGCTCTCAGTTTTGAGTGTTTACCTGTTTTTACTATGGAAATTTTCAAAAATATCCCAAATCAAGGCATAGCATTGAAGTTCCCCATATCCCTATTGCCCAGCTTCAGAAGAGATGACACTTTGCCATTCCTGTTTCACCTGCTTTTCCCACTCCACCTGGGCATAACACTTTCTTTGTAAAATGTTTTAAAGCAAATGAATTAGAGAATATATATATTACTGTGTTGTTTTTTTATTGTGATGTAATGCATGCTCCTTGTAAAGAGGTTATATCTCACTAGAAAACAATGTAACAGTCACCAAAAAACTCACTTCTTAGTCATAACCAATGTTAACTTTTTGAAATACATTTTTCTAGATACTCTTGTATTCATATATATCTGTGCACACCTAGTTCTAAAAATATAGCATGCTCCACAAAAATAGGATTGTACTTTACATTTCATAACCTATTTTTTCACTTTACCTATCCCAGATGTCTGTCCATGTTGTAGACTCTTCTATAAATCACGGTTTTTAAGGGCAGCCCAGAATCTTGTTGATTGAATGTAACATGATTTATTCAACTAGCCCCTACTGTTGGGCATGCAGGTTGTTACTGTGCTCCCTTGATCGAGATTCAAAAGGCAGTTTTGCTTCCCCTAGACTTTGCGCCAGGCTGAAACCGGACCCACCTTCTGTAGAATCCTGCCTGGGTTTCCAAGAGGCATCAAGCAGAGATAAAGATGAAGGGATCAGATTTCTTCTCAATGCCATCCTAATCAAGTCTTCACCGTTTGGTTTGGAGTCTCAAGACACGAGACGCACCCAGATTCGTATGGGTGAACAATACACTCCAGGGGCAGGTAACATAGCATTTGGGTGACAAGCTATAACACAAAATAGGGAAGATTTCTTTTTAAAAAAAACATACCAGAGCTCACCCAGCCCAGTAACTTTCTCTCCTTCAAAGTAGTCACCTCACAAGGCAGCACTGTCATTGCAATTAAACTGTAATTGCTTGAAATTACATCAGTGAACCCCTCTTTTCCAACTGTCTCCAGAGACGGTTGTCAATCATTTTTGAAGGTACCATATGCTGTAAAGTCTCCACATTTCAAGGGGGATTGATATTTGCAGATAGCCTGTGCTGATCAGTTGCAAACAACACAATCTATTTTGCCTAGTTGGAGAAGAAACATTTATTAAATTATAACAGGAAATTCAGTCTGTAGCATGGCCTGAGAACCAGGTATGGATGCCATTCTTGTATCTTTTAAAAAATGAATTGCCTGTTCATGTTCTTTGCCCATTTTTCTATCAGGTTTTGGATCTTTGTTTCCATCAATTTTTAAGAGTTGTTTAGATATTAGGGATATTAGCCCATTATGTGTGATTTATGTTGAAAATATTCTCTCCCAGCTTGTCAATTGCCTTTGACTTCATTTTAGGTGTTTTTTTTTAACCTTGAGAAAGTTGCTTTTGTTTTTACATGGTTAAATGTATTGATGTCTTCTTTTGTTGCATCTAGATTTTGAGTTTTGGTTAGAAACCTTTCCCTACACTCAGATTACAAATAAATTAACCTATGTTTTATTCTATTATGTATATGGGTTCATTTTTTCATATTTAGATCCCTGATCCATTTGAAGTTTACTCTTTTGTGGAGTATGAGGTACTTGCTTTTGGAACCAGTTTTATTAAATGTTTTAATTAAACCAAGGGTTGCACATTAAAAAATGCTTTAAAGACCCAGGCAGAAACTAAATGGTTGAAACTAGGTGGTAGAATAAAATAGGGAGGCATGAGGTCTATGGCCAACCAGAGGTTAAATTTAAAAAACGCTCACATAGTGGGTGGGTATATTAGTTTGCCAGGGCTGCTGTAACAAAGTACTACAAGCTTGGTGGCTGAAAACAACAGAAATTTATTTTTTCAGTTCTGGAGGCTAGAAGTTTGCAATCAGGGTGTCAGCAGGGCGATGGGGACCGTTTCAGGCCCCCTCCCAGCGTGTGGGGATTGCCTGTAATCCTTGCCTGGCAGCTGCATCACTCCCACCTCTGCCTCCATCTTCACGTGGCCTTCTTTGTGTGTGTCAGTTTCCAAACTTCCTCTCTCATAAGGACATCAGTCATGGGATTCAAGGGCTACCCAAAATCAGTATGCCCTCATTTAACTTTGCATATTACATCTGCGAAGACCCTGTTTCCAAATAAGGTCACATTCATTGGTTTCAGGGGGACACTACTGGACCCAGTAGAGTGAGGGGAGAAGCAGAATGTCTGGAGCCCCTGGAGCCTGTACGCTGAGAGCCAGGGGACCCTTCATAGACACCTTCTGTTGCTGTCGGAATCATCTCTGCCTAGTGATGAAGAATCTGCTGTGTTGGGAAACTCAAATTCACTTGGAGAATCAGTTTTGAAAAGCACTGACAGCTTGTCACTTTAAGATGTCCAGAAAAGAAGGAAGAGGAAATCCAATGGTCAGCTCTTCTAAATCTGAACTAATAGATGGCCTGACCCACAGCCTTATAGAAGACAGGTTTGTTCAATATGAATATTTGGGTTTACCCTTGGAGGTTGGGACTGTGTTATGTTTTTTTCCTTCATTGTAAGGGGTGAGTTCCTACAAATTCCTGTGCCAGAAGAGGGCCCATTTCATACCAGCAAGGACGAAGACGGTGCCTTGCCTGCCCAGAGAACCAGGGAGGGGCCGTCTTCACAGATAACCTCCTGTAAGACCTTCCAGGGTAGGCAGAGTTCTAAGGATGGCCCCCTAGGTTTCCTGACCCTTAGGTGCTGCTCTGAAGAGATTTTGCAGATGTAAAGTCCAAGATCAAGTGACCTTAAAACATAGAGATGATCAGGGTGGGCCTGACCCAGTCAGGGGAAACTTTAAAAAGCAGAAAGTTTTCTCTGGGTAGTGGCAGAGATGTTAGAAGGGTCAGAAGGACAGGACATGACATGCCGTTGCTGCTTTGAAGACAGATGGGACCGTGTGGGAAAGAATGTGAGTGGCTTCCGGGAGCAGAGAGTGGCCCCACCTTATACCTAGCACGGTCTTTAGACCTAAAGCCTCAAGAAAGTAGGTCCTGCCACACCTGAAGGGGCTTGGAAGTAGATTCTCCAACAGACTAGATAGAGCCCAGCTGGGCGACACCTTCGTTTTCACCCATGAGACCTGAGCAGAGAACCCAGTTGAGCCCGTTCAGATTTCTGGCCTGCAGATTGTCTGATGTTATTATTATACGTGGGTGCTGTTGCCACTAAGTTTGTGCTAACTTGTTATACTGCAGTAGAAATTAACACACCTCTGCTCTTGGGGTGGGGCCTCTAGCTGGGGGAGAAACAGATTTGGGATTGAGCAATTCCATTTCTTTCTCTGTTGCACCTCCATTCTTACATTCATTCATTCAGTTTACAAGAACTTCCGTCCCCTGTGCAAGACACAAAGATACCAAAATGAACTGGCTGTGGGGTGTCCTCAGTGGCTTCAGAGGTTGATGGAAATCAGGCACGTGCCCTCTTCTCGCAGTTAACTAGTTATGAAGACCAGAGAACCAGGTGTGTCTAACCACATTTTATCCTGCCGTTTTCTGGGTTCCTAGGAATAGAAAGAATCTTGGTAAAGTCTTTTAACACAATTAATTCCCCCTTTGGGGTCATGTCCCAGGAAATTGCATTTCCCTACCTTCCAAAAAGAAGTAAGCAGCAAAGGCTTTTGTACAATCACAGCTCTGCATACACCTAGCCTTGGGCAAGATACTTTCCACCTCCCAGTAGCTCTACCTCATAGAGTTGACCTAGCAGCTCTACCTGATGGTAGTTGAAGATGACAGGTATGAAAGACTGGCTTGTAGCAAGTCAATCAATAAATGATAGCAGCTAACTATCATTTGTCAGCAGCTAGCTAACATTTATTGATGTTTATTTAAATGTTGATGTAAATAAACATCAATAAATGTTAACAGTTGGGACTATGATCCTCACGCACCCACCCTTTGTTTACTGGTGTGTTCCTTTCCCTGCCTACACCACGGGGCCGGGTCTGTGTAGTGGTCTTTGACAGCAAGCTTACTGGGACCTCGGCTGTGCTGTGCCGCAATGTCCAGGTGCTGTTCGAGGGCACTGTGTGCCAGGGACAGCAAAGAGGCAATGCACATCGGCAAGCAGGTATCTAGGGGCGAGAGGTCCTCGGCAGCCCCAGGACACCCACCCAGTCTTCCAGGCAAGGGCTGAGAATGTGCAGCACGGTTGACGAACTCCCCGAAAGCCATTCCCAACCTGTCCTCTCACGTCCTCAGACTACAAAGGTGGAACACAAAAATTGTACATGCCCACTTCCCTTGAATCCAAGAGTGACCATGTGATCCAGTTCTGGCCAATAAGACCCGAGTAAGTCTGTCCAGGGGGTTCTGAAAATGTCTGCTTCTCTAACAGAAGGGGAAATGTGTCAGACACACCTCTTCACCCGCTCCATCACAGCCTCTTTGAACACAGTGTGGCTCCAGCGTTAGGGGTCCGTGACTGCCATCTTATTACCTTGCTATGACAAGCACGGAGACTTGTCCAGACTCTTTGCCTGGCATCCTTCAGCTGCTCAACCAAGCTTATCACGGGAGAAAAAATAAACCCGTATTTGTTCAAATCAGTGTTTTCCTCTACCTGCTGCTGAACACTTGCCTAGATGATTCCATGCTCTGCCCTCAGGCGGCACCCCAGACCCCTCTTCCCTCTGGTGGGCCAGAGAGGCTGAGGGCAGGGGCTCTGGAGGTTGGAGTGAGCAGGTTCTAATCTCAAATCTCTCACCCCCAGTTTGCAATTCACCCTCTTTTCTCAATGCATCCCCATTCTCTGCAAAATGGAGATAAAACCATTTACTTTATAAGATGGCCGGAGAGTAGGGACAGGTTCCACAAAAAGCTCCGCACTATAAACAGTCGGGGCGAGGGTGAGAACTGTCTCATCTCACCTGGACTTTGAACAGCTCTTGACACAAAATGGGGACCCCTTTCCTGTGTGCGTGGGTGCGGGTTTATATCACAGACACTACCCTCTCTCCTACCCCCCAACCCCTGGCTTGGCTCAAACCATTCCCAAGTCAGAGAACAATAATGGTCATAGGTCATCATGGTCACTGCCATTTATCGAGTGGGTTCTGTGCATGGGCCACAGAGCAGTAAGTTCTTTGCCAAAGGACAAACAGCTAGCAAGTGACAGAGCTAAGTCTTGAGGCTGGCAGCACACTGTGCCTCCTGCCAAGTCCAAGCTAAGGGTTTTGGCACTGGAAGCAGGAAGGGCAGAAATGCCAGGGGACAAAGCACTTTCATGCTTCATTTAACCCTTGTGACATGCTTTGAAATCAATAGGTCATTATCCTCACCTGGCAAAGGAGGCCGTCAGGTCTTGGGGAAGGAGAGCAGACACTGGCTGCCAGAGCTCACATGAGAACAAAAGTTTCCGGCCCCCGAATCCTGCTGCCCTGTCCCCTCTAGGGTGACTGAAGGTCAAGGCCGGGCCTGGATTGAAGCTCACAGGTGAGAAGGGGCACTGGAGAGCGGGTTTCTTCAACCTGACGCGGACGAGCCTGCAGTCCGGGAGCTAACGCCACCTGTCGAGACCTCCTGGAGTCTGGGCACCTGGCATCGTCGTCGCGGTTCTCCTTTTACAGATGAAGAGATTGAGGCTCAAAGAGGCCACTTGTCCCGTGTAGACAGCCAGCAAGGACAGAGCCGTGACCTCTCCACCGAGTGTGCCCATCACACTGGGGGTTTCCTGACCACGTAGAGGCCTTTGCCCTCACTTTTTAACCACAGCAGCTCTAAAATAGACACGTGTGTGTGTGTGCGTGTGCGTGTGCGTGTGCGCTTTCATATGTGATATGTATTTGGTTTCGGCTTAAGATTTTGTTTCAAGAGCGGTTTCTGTGGCTTACAATTTTTTAAACCACTGGTTCATACATCACACATGTGATTCCTTCACACATCTGATTCTTGGCACTGAGACTTATTTTATTTCACACAGGAATAGCATTCCATGAGGACATTCGTACAGAAGCACCAGAACCATCCCCTAGCTATAAAACACTCCAAGGCCATGCCGGCGTGTCCCAGTGGAAAGTCAGTCCTATTGATACACATGTACCAATGACTTAAATCAATTTTAAGCTCTTTGAGAGCAGGCTCGATAGTTTTTTAAAAAAATAATTTTGGGTTCTCAGCTTTATATGGACACCTTGTACACAGTAGGCACTTATCAAATGTTTGCTGCTGGTGGTTTCATCAGCTAAGTTTGTGCAATGCGTCTCCCGGACAAATGTTTTCTTCTATAAAGATGATGGTACTGTGTCAATTTCTCCAATTAATGGGGAATCTTTTCTATCAATTATTTGCTATGTATAATTATGGTTCCACCCAAATGCTTGTAAAATGGAATTTATTTCCAAACTATTGTTAATATTTCCTTGTAACGTAGTGTTAATCCCAGGCCAGGAAAGACTTGAGTGGGAAGAGGCTTTAGCAGTCAAGCGAGTTAACTTCTTAATCAGCAGATGAAGACCCTGAAGTTCATGGAGATAAAGGGCCATCAGGGACCACCCAGTCAGTCCACTTGTCAGTCTGTGTTGGGAGCTGACTGCTGGTGCAGAAAATAATTGATTTGATTCACACATCTTCAAGTTTTTGAGCAAATACATGTTTGATCAAATTTGCTTGTATTACATATGTGATAACATTTTGCAATAACATGTTCTATTCACTATCGACCCATGCTTCTGTCATTAGACATGACTTTCTCCATGTAACCTGCTAACTAGCAGCTCTCAGAGGGCAGGGGTCAGGTCCGTTTGCTCACAGTGACTAGTGTATGTAAGGCAATCAATATAGACCTGTTGAATGAATGATGAAACTTGGATCGAAACCCAGTGTACGACTCACTCATGACCCTGGTGCTCCACTTAGCATAGACACTAGTGTTAAAAAGAGCCCACGAAGCGGAGGCCGGCGTCCTCAGTGGCCCGGCCATGTCACAGATCTAAACCCAAGACCGCCTGCACTTATGGAAACACATGCCAAGGAAACCTGATATGCACCAATCACAGTCCTCCAACGCAACCTTAGCTAGCGTGCCTCAGAAAGCAGGGCCTCGTGGACTTTCTGCACAATTATGCCGTGATTCCCCAGCCTCTCCTAACATTCCATAAAACTCACTCTTCCTCAAAAGCCCTTGGGAGGAGTGCTGCACTGCTAGGGGGCTCTGTACCCCCCCGTCCATGGGTTGGTTTCCCTTGAATCAAGGATATCAAACTGTTACCCAGTTGTTTCAGCTCTGTCGTTTGACACCAGACCATCTTGTTCAGTTGTGGTGGGGCTTTAGTGAGAAATATCTTTGGCTGCACTACACAGTGGCATGAAACATATAGGGATTTGTTTTTCTCACATGACAAGAAATCCAGAGGTGAGCCCGTGCTGCTCCGGAAGTGCTGCTCAGTGATGGGAGGGACAGTGTCCTTGGTTTTTTCCTGGACTTTTCTTATGGTAGCCATATGGCTACCGTAACTGCTGCAGCTCTGGGCATCACATCCTGCATTGAATACAAGAAAAAGGGAGGAAGGGATGAAACCTGTAGATGTTTCTTTTATGAGGAAAAGCAAACACCTTCTGAGAAACCCTCTTATAGATTTCTACTTAGGTCAATCTCATTTGCCAACATTGTATCAGTGACCACTCTTAGTGCAAAGGGAGATGAGGAAAGAAAGAGGCCAGGATCTGACCAAAGGCTTGGAGACTGCACTTGATCACTTGTGCCTTGGCCGTCACCCTGAGAGAAGCGGGCCCCGACTGGCCTGCTGGTCCTGAGAGGAGAGTGAGAGACGTGTGGAGCAGAGCCACCCCAGCTGAGCCCAGCCTGAATCAGCCAGCCCCCATGGGCTCCCAGATGGGTGAGTCCAGGGCTGCCCTATTGATTGGCTGACCCTCAGCCTACCTGCAGACGTAGCACCAAAACAAACCAATTAAAAAATGGTCAGAGGACCTGAATAGACTTTTCTTCAAAGAGGATATATAAATGGCCAATAGACGTGTGAAAAGATGCTCAATGTCACTAATCATCAGAGAAATGCACATTAAGACTACAATGAGGTGTCACCTCACATCTGTCAGAATGGCCATCATCAACAAATCAGCAAACAAGTGCTGGCAAGAAGGGAACCCTTGTGCACTGCTGGTGGGAATGCAGACTGGTGCAGCCACTATGGAAAACAGTATGGAGGTTCCCCAAAAAACTAAAAATAGAATTACCTTATGACCTAGCTATTTCACTTCTGGGTATTTATCCAAAGAAACCCAAAACACTAATTTGTGAAGATATATGCACCCCTATGTCCATTGCAGTGTTATTTACAATAGCCAAGGTATGAAAGCAACCCGAATGTATACATGTATATAAAATGAAATATAACTTGGCCATAAAAAGGAATAAAGTCTTAACATTTGTGACAACACAGTTGGACCTAGAGGGTATTGTGCTAAGTCAAATAAGTCAGACAGAGAAAGACAAATACCACATGATTTCACTCATATGTGGAATCTGAAGAACAAAATATATGAACAAGCAAACAGAGACTCATAGATACAGAGAACAAACTGAGGGTTGCCAGATGGGAGGGGGCTTGGGGGGCTGGGTGAGAAAGGTGAAGGGTTTCAGAAGTACAAATTGGTAATTACAAATTGTCACAAAGATGTAAAGTATGCATAGGGAATATAGTCAATAACATTGTATTACAGTGTTATGAATTAGCTATGTATGGTGCCAGGTGGGTACTAGACTTATCAGGGTGATCACATGATAGGTTATATAGATGTCTGATTGCCATATTGTATACCTGAAACTAGTATAATATGGTATGTTCACTATAATTGAAAAATAAAAAAGAGAACAAAAACCTCTTGAATCTGCAAATTGAAAGATCACACCTTGTCTCAGAAAAAATTCACAACAAAACAAAAATAAAACGGCATTGATACAAAAACGGTAATTAATGATTGTCGTTTTTAAATACCAATTTTCACAACAGTTTTATTGATATGTAATCCACACACCACACATTTACCCATTTAAAGTGTACAATTCAATAGTTTCTAGTGCAGTAAGAG
Source organism: Micronycteris hirsuta (assembly GCA_004026765.1). Classification (NCBI taxonomy): domain Eukaryota; kingdom Metazoa; phylum Chordata; class Mammalia; order Chiroptera; family Phyllostomidae; genus Micronycteris; species Micronycteris hirsuta. Next base: position 65,009 of record PVJI01001617.1, on the reverse strand, counting down.
TTGTACAGCCATCACCACTATCAGGGTTAGAACATTTCCTCATCCAGAAAACAAGCCCCGTGTCCACTGCCAACGCTTCCCATTTCTCCCCAACAACCCAGCCCCAGGCGCCCGCTCACCTACTCCTCCCTCTACGGACTTACCTGTTCTGGACATTTCATACAGATAGAATCATACATTGTGTGGTCTTTTTTTCACTGACTTCTTTAACTTAGCATAATATTTTCAAGGTTCGTCCATGCTCTAGCATGTCAGTATTTCATTTATTTATTTGTGTTTTTTAATTTTTATTTTTCTCCAGCTTTATTGAGGCATAATTGACAAAATTCTATATATCGGTACTTCAGGTATACAGCCTGAGGATCTGATAAATGGATACTTTGTGAAGTGATTATCACAATCAAGCTAATGAACATTCCCATCACCTCACACAATTACCCCTTTTCCCTGTGTGTGTGGTGAGAACACTTACAATCTACTTTTTTAGCACATTTCAAGTCTATGATACAAGTATCCTTAACTCTAGTCACCATGCTGGACGTTAGATTCCCAGAATTTGTTCATCTTATACTTGCAAGTGTGTGCCCTTTGACCAATGTGAATGATCGCTGCTTTGCAATGGCTTCTCTCCCAGCGTTATAACTGTGGCCGTGGTCACCTGACATGGCAGGCAAAGCTCGCTGTTTGCCCGTGGGTCAGGAGCAGAGCATTTATTAAGCAGACTCGGGGGCCTGGCAAAGAGGTCTAAGGCACTGTCTCTCTCAGGCAGTTCGTATCTCTCGCTGGGGAGACGAAAGCCCTTGGAATCACGGGGACTTGCTGTTTTTGTTCCTCACATCATCACCTTACACGGCAAAGAAAGCCGTCGTGTGCCAGACATTACAGTGGGTGCTTTATATATTTAATCCTCAGCAGAGCCCTGCATTAGGCAGGATGCTTTTGGCTATGTGTACCAGAAAATCTAACTCAAAGGGGCTTAAATGAAAAGGAAGTTCACTATCAAGAAGTCCTTGGATGGGAAGGCTCCAGAGATAGTTGGTGCATTGGTTCAAGGCCGCTGCTGAAGAGTCAAGTGCTTTCTCTCTACACCTTCTGCCTTCCTTTGTGTGTCAACCTTGACCTTAGTCTGGCCTCCTCATGTTCACAAGTGGCTACACTGTTCTAGGGATCACATCCAACATCCAACAAAAGAAGAAAGATTATCTGTCTCTGTGTATCAAATTTAAGGGCAAAACCGAAAACCAAAACAAGACCTTTCCCTGAAGCCCCTTGGCTCACTGGCCCGATCCGCCACCTGCCTATGCGTAAACAAACTGCAGACAAGAGGAGTCGAGTCACTGTGATGGCCCGTGGATATGGCTTCTGGGGCTGGAACCAGTCTCTCCTGAAGCCCATGGCTGTGCAGAGAGTGTGGGAAGCAGAACAAATTTAGGGTTCTGTTTCGACATGAGGACACCGAAGCTCCCAGAGGTCACACAGCTTGCAGGAGGTCACATCTGGCGTGCTGTTGTGCCAGGCCTCCAACCCAGATTTGTCCGACCGCAGAGGTCTCTCCACTAGACCACCCCGTGTTTTACAGGAGGTGGCGAGATCGGATGAGGAAGGGCTTGCGCCAATGTAGGGCCGTTGCTACCCTATAAGCATCATGAGCACTGCGGCCAGTGCACTCTGTTAGAGTCAACTTTGATCATCATGTAGGTGCTCTGTAATCATTAATCTTATGGCTAAGCAGGTACAATCTAGCCTCAGGTAACCACATGGACTCATTTCAACGTTGTCTGAAAGCCAGGTCGGCCAGGCTAATCACCTCCACGTGTGGGAGAGAGACTCGCAGCCGCCCGGTACACTTTCTTCCTTCTCATCCGCCCTGTGGCTACTTCCCTGAGAGTGAGCTGCCACACTAAGGTGAGGGAAGGAATGTCCCTGGACCCAGCATTGACCCATTGCCACGGATAACTGAGGATTAGGTACGTAAGCAGCAACTTTCTCATCCTCATCATTCACTTGGCACTCACATAGCCCTGCACGTCACTAGCATGAACACAGACCCATGTCATGCTCTGGTGTCGAGTTAATTATGCGGCACCCTCTTCATTCTGTCTGGGTCATTAATAGTCAGTGACATCGGAAGCGAGAGAGAGCTGAGAAAACCCAGAGCTTTGGAAACCTGGCTTCTACAGTTCCTAGCTGTGGGGCCTTGGGTATGCCACTTCCTCTCTCTGAGCCTCAGTTTTCTTATGTAACAGGTGATGCGTTGCAGGGCTGCTGACCATGAACATGGATAACTGATGGGTGGCTGGGCCCCCGAGAGCAGTGGCCATGAATGTCATTACCATTGGGCTTGGACCAATAACATCAGGATGAACAGCCAAGGCTCCTAAGTGAAGCTGTTGAGTTTACAAACTCTGGTGCCAGTTTGTTACAGCGCTGGGAATGTGGCCAAGGTGGATTCGAATGAAGTGAATTGATCTCCTAGTAGTCATAGGACATCTTGGCATACTCTGAAACAAGTTTCAATTTTCCTATGAATACAGGCTTCAAACTCTTGTGAGCTTCCTTGCTTTGTCCAGGGAAACTAGAAAAGAACCATTGGACAGATTTATGTTTCCACCTGGGTGGGTGTATGAGTTTCCTATGGCTGCTGTAGCCAATTACTCCAAATTTAGCAGCTTAAGACAACACACACTTAATTATCTTACAGTTCTGGAAGACGGAAGTCTGAAATGAATTTTACAAGTTTAAAAATCAAGGGGTCCGCAGGATTGCATTTATTCTAGAGGCTCCAGAGGAGAGTCTTTCCTTGACTATTAAAGCTTTTAGCAGCCACTTGCTTTCCTTGCCTGGTGGCTCCTTCCTTCATCTTCAGGGTGCGTCTCTCCAACTTCTGCTTCTGTCATCCCGTCCCCTTCTTCTCTGCCGACCCTCTTACCTCCCTCTTCCTAAGCACTCTGTGACGACATCGGGCCCGCCACATAATCTTCCAATGCAAAACCCTTCATTTAATCACACCTGCAAAGCCCCTTTGCTGTGTGAGATGACATGTTCTCAGGTCTTGGGGTTCCGGATGTGGGTGCCCTCGGGGCCGTTACTCAGCTTGCTGCAGTGCGTGTAAGCAAACCTGCGGTGGAGGGGAGGAAATGTGCGTTAAAGGTCCAACGTGCTTGATGGTCCAGCCCGTGATCACACTCCCTGGGTACGAGATGATCCGATGAGGACCAGGAAGGGATTCTAGATTATTTCTGAAGACTAAGAGAGAGAGTTGGACTTACTACTCCTGGCACTGGATTGGCACTGGCTGTCTGTATCCACGAGAGTCTAGGCAGGCGAACAGACCGCACCAGCTGGTTTCGCAGACCGACGTTAATACAGGAGTCACCCTTTTCCAAGGTTTTGCTTTTCGCAGTTTCAGGGGCCCACGGTCTACCACGGGCCAAACATATTAAATGGAAAATTCCAGAAATAAACAATTCATAAGTTTTAAATTGCACACCATTTTGAGTAGCGTGATGAAATCTTGTGCCATCCAGCCCAGGATGTAACTCATCCCTTGGTCCAGCGCTGCCAGGCTGTAGACACTCCCTGCCTGGCAGTCACTTAGTAGCCGTCTCCACGATCAGATCGACTGCTGTGGTATCGCAGCACTTGCGTTCAAGTCATCCTTATTTTCCTTAATAATGGCCTCCAAGCATAGAAGTAGTGATGGAGAAGCCAGATGGTGCTTCCTTTTAGCGATGTATGTATAGGAAAAAAAAAAACAGTATATGCAGGGCTCAGTAGTGTCTGCAGTTTCAGGCGTCTGCTGGGGGCCTTGGAATGTACGTCCCACGGAGAAGGGGGGCCGACCCTACAGGGCATTGGTTGGCCATATGCTGTAGGACTAGAAGGCAAAAAAGAACCTGAAGTAACACAGAGGGGGAGTAGCTGTGGCCCCTTAGGTTTGGTCACACTGCAGGTGGTCACCCACCCACCTCCTAACATATTTCCTGAGGAAGAAACGAGTTCATAACAAAGTCCCACTGACCAGTGTTTTAGCTCTTGTGACGTAGGGTTGGGAAGTATCGGCTCAGGAAAGTGGACTTGCAGGTTATATACCTGTCTTGTAGGGCCCTAACTAAGTTAGACATGTGCCTTAACAAGATTCCTGGAAAGAAACTGGACTGAAGGAAATATTGTACTAATAAATCAAACACAAATAAAGAGTAAGAAAATTGCAGAGGCAATTGTCTTAGTTCCAGAACAGGCTCTTTATCAGATTTATCCCAAAGTGAAAACAAAACAGCCATCCAATCAGACATGAAAGAAAGACAGCCCCAAATTCCAAATTATCAAGAAATCTATTTCAAGTGTGCAGTGAAAAACTCATGACCATTCACAAAAATCCTCTCCCCAAAGGCATCCTTCGGTGTTAGGTATTAGTAATGATGGAAGCTGCCACAATTAGCAAAAGATTAAAAAACATCCTTTAATCTTTTACTCAGCACATAAAAAAAACTTCATTTTGATATGGTTTTTATGATTATGCATAAAATATGAGAATAGTGATACGTGTGTACATACATAAATTTTCAAATGCACATTCGAGTTCTGTACAGAAAAAGTCCAGCCATTGGTTTGTACCACATCAGTGTAACCTGGCAGCCAAGGAGAGTGGACTGGAATGCACATGTGTGAACAACGACAACTTCACTGTACTAGTAATCTTGGGGGTGGTAAACGCTATTGAGTGAGCAAGTGTACTGTGTGGCCATCACATTCAAAATAACTGAGTGGAGCAACAAATCAGAATCAAATTTTGCGTTAAGCTTGAACATCCTCCACGGAAACTATTTGGATGACTCAGAAGGCTGCAGCTATGGGCAAGTGGCAGCTTCATGACAGCAGTGCAACCCCTCATGCATCACATGCTATGCAGAGTTTTTTTGTGAAATATCAACTTACCCAAATGATTCAGCCCCCATACAGCCCAGATTTGGCACCCTGAGACTTCTGGCTTTTCCCAAAACTAAAATCACCTTGGAAAGGGAAGAGATTTCTGACCACCGATGAGATTCAGCAAAATACAACAGGGCAGCTGATGGCAATTGGGAGAACTGTGTGAGGTCCTAAGGTGCCTACTTTGAAGGGGACTAAGTCATCATTGTCCTGTGTACAATGTTTCTTGTATCTTGTATCTTCTTCAATGGATGTCTCTAGTTTTCATATTACGTGGCTGGATACCTTCTGGACAGAACTTATATACTACGGGTGCATGCTAGGAAGTTTTTGCCTGGTGAGATTCATGGTAAAACAAACAAACAAACAAACAAACTTAGGAGACTGCTACCCTAAAGAATTCATGTCTACTAGTTGTTAAAACAAACACACTAAATTAAATTGTATTACATATTTTAGCTTTGTTTTATGTAATCAGAGCTACCTAAGGAGATGACTATAAACAAATCATGAAGTTCTAGACATTTTTTGTTGATGCAGAGAAGCTGCTATATAGCAAAGGTGTTCGGTAGAGTTTTATTTTTTTACAGGTTATTAGAATTTGACAGAGGAGTCCCTTCCCCTCTCCACATCATCCCCACTTCTCCACAGAGTGAAGATTGGCTGGGGGAGAGTCAAGGGCTTCTAATGGCCAGAAATGTTGCGAAGACCGCTCTGGCTCTCCAACCACACGTAGCTTTCTGGTCATAATTGTACAATACAAGGTGGGACCCTCTCAAAACCGGAATTATCTTCTGGAGGGCAGGCCCCTTGTAGTACAGGCTCCCCCACTAGGTGAGTGCTCTAGGAACCCACCTGTATCAGTGCACCAGCTGCCATTGCAGTGAGAGGCTACAATCAGCTTTAGTGAAGTTTTCTGAAGACTCTTTCAATGTGTTTGCCCATTTCATGCTGGGTGATTTATGAGTGCACCTGCTCACACCACACTGAGTGTTCAGCAGTTTTTGACCAAAAATGGCATGACCCCCAAGCCGCACCCTCCCTATTCACCCGATCTCACCCTGAGTGACTTTGTTTTGTTTCCCTGGATGAAAAAAGTCCTCAGAGGGAAACATTTTGCCCATGAAGAAGAGACGAAACCAAAAAAAAAAGGCAAAAGCACTAAAAGGCCTCAAAATCAATGAGTTCAAAAACTTTTAAGCAGTGGGAAAGAAACATCTCAATATGTGCATTGCAGCAAATGGAGAGTACTTTGAAGGTGACTGAAGTCTAAACATGTAAGAATAAACACACAATTTTTTAAATAAATAAATTCTGGGGTTTTGGGGGGTCCCCTCTCAAACATCTTCATAAAAAAAAACACAGTTATGGGTCAATCTCTCCTTCGAGGCTGGGGTAGGAGGTGGAGACCAACATCCCTCTCTCCCCTTCACCTGGAGCCTGCTCCTGGCCACAGAGATGGAGGGTGGGGGTGAGCGTGTTTGGACAGTTGGTGACTGAGGCTCCCTGAATTTATGCGCAACATTTGCATGTAAATGTCTATGCCCATTTTTAAAAAATAGAGGGTTTATACCTTTCACCATATTCTTAAAGGAGTCTGGGACTTGAGGCAGGTTGAAAAGAGATGAGAAAGCATCATTCTGAGCTCAGGCTATGTTCTGGCCATGAGATTGTCACTTCACCTCTGAGCCGCAGCTTTCCTCAACTGGGCCATGGGACAGTCCTGCCCCACCTTGGATTGTTGCACAGGGTCTGGTGCCCAGCGGAGCTTGGCAGCTGGTGGCCATGTCCAACCCCGGCCACTCCAGCATTTACTGACTGACTCCATCCTTCTCCCCAGGCTGCGCGGGCCTCTCTGGGTTCCCAGTTCCCAGTTTCCCTGGCAGCCTTTTTGTTTGTTTGGAACGGTTTCTTGGGGTTTCCTAGAGAAAAGGTTCCCAGCTGAGTTCCAGAAAATGAACACACTCTCCCCCCGTCCTGTTTGGAGGGCTCCCAGCTGCTGCCTTGGTCGCCCAGCTGAGAAGAAATGATGTTAGGAATGTTTATCTCTTGAGCAAGCGGCAGAGCTCCTTTCAGCAGAGCAAGAAGAAACCACAAGAGGGGGTGCAGGGGTCTTGTCGAAGCATGGCGCTGTGGGAATATCCATTTTCTTTGTCCTGCCTCAGCCCACAACGCCTCTAAGAGAGGCTGAGTCAATGGGCTGGCAGTCTCGGCTTTCTCAGCCCAGGCATGGTTATTCTATGTCACAAAGCTCATTGGTAGCTCAGGACCAAAGAGACTGGGGTCCTCCACCCCAGCTCTCAGCCTTTAGGCCACAACGCGAGGGGCCCTCTGCAATCAACATCTCGGCCTCCTTCCTGGCCAGCAAAGAGGTGGCATCATTTTTGGTTGCCCTCTCACCTGAAGAAGCAGCACTAATTGCAGTTTGGGACTATGATGTGATGGTTCAGGACCTCTGCTCTGGAATCACATTGACCAGGGTTTGAATCTTGGCGCCACCATTTGATAGTCATGTGACCTTGGGCAAATTACTCAATCTTTCTGAGCCTCAGTTTTTGAGTTGGCAAAATGGCAATATCGAACATTTGTAGCACATACCACAGAGGGCAGTTGTGAGACCTGAATGGGGCCATCGTTATAAAGCAGGCAGCACAGGTCAGTGCTGACCCATGGACAGGTCCTAAGCGCAAGCTATTGTTGTTTTAGTCATCTGATTAAAAAATCAGAAAACTGGAAAATATGGAAAAATTTAAAGAAACCCAAAAGCTCTCATAACCTGTGGCCTGGAGGCACATGCTGCGAGACTCTTGGTAGGTTTCCTTCCAGTCTTTTTTCTATGCGTGTGTTTCACAGACTCACCTCGCTATTGAATGACTAAAGCTTATGTATGTACATTTATTAGTTTTTCTTAATACCAGGCAGGATGTTCCTTAACCCACATTTTTTTAAACTTAAAAATATATTGAGAACATTTTCTCCAGATCATTTCATTTTACCATATTGCATATTTTCCCACACTTGGATGTTTCTGAAATTAGGACGTGTTTCAGAATCAATGTCAAAAGAAATGTGCCAGCTGTTTCTTCTTCTCTTTTCCCCTGTAAAAGGGGGTTATGCAATGGGTGATACACGTCATGAATGGCAATGTCTCAGGCCAAAAGAAATGTGGCATCTCGTTCTGAAAGATACTTCTTCAAGACTACATAGTATTCTTAGGTGCCTTCTCTATAATTAACTTAATTGACCATTATTTTTGGACATTTTAGCTACTACTGGTTTTTCCACTGTTATTAACAATGCTGCACAAGAAGACATATGGCAGGAAGTATAATCAAGTGCATCACTGACCAAGCAGGATGGACGTTGGGTGGAGAGGTCAAGGTCACAGCTAGCCTGTGCTGACCTTGTAGGGAGGAAGGTAGGAAATAAGTACTCTGACCCCCATCTTCTTTCTCCCTGCAATCTCATGCCAGGGCTCCCATTGGCAAGGAAGGTGGGGGGATACTATGCTTCAGGTCAGCCCCCCACTTCCCTGGCCTTGGTGCAGAGTGGCCCTGGATGGGAAGAGGCAATGCGCAGCACACCAGCCATGTTGAATCGTAAAGCCAGCTTTAGGCTGGATGCTTACTACATGGGCTTCCCCTTCCCATGCAGAACAGAAGGCACTGGTGAGCAGCCCCTTGTCAGTCCGTGCCTGGCATGGACCACTTGTGAGCCCACGTGCTCTGAGGCAAGAGAGCTTTCTCCTTTTCTGGAGTTCCGTCTCATGCCTACATTTCAGGTTATTTTTAAGCGCCTGGCACTGTGGATTTGTATACTTGAAGGGAGGAGAGGGGACTCAACGCAGAGCGGGGCTGGGTGGGCAGGGGGGTGGGGAGGGCTGCGTTTGTGCTGCTGTAACAGTGACACCTCAGGCTGGCGGGCTGTCACACCCACAGCTGACATTAATCACATCCTGCCTCGCCTTCTCCAGCAGCTCTGACACATGAGGCCGCACCCTGCTTCTGGAAAGCTCCTGCCCAGATTATAACGGTGCTTCTCCGCCATACTTCCCATGTCGGGTTGCCCTCCCCAACCCACCCACCCTTGGACCTCTCCTGCCTGGCTCTGGAGACTGGGTGGGCTCTAGGCCACCATGAGAAGCAGATAAAGCCGTTTATGTGGCAGGCTTCCTGAGAGAACACAGGTCCCCTTTGGAATGTTGGCAGCCATGTAGGGTGGCCAGGAGGGGCAGGGTACAGTGCCAGCCCAGTTGCTCTTTCAGCTAGGGTTTTGGGCTTGCAAACAACAGGAATTGATTCTTGCTGACCATTTTGGGGCCCAAGGAGGGGGGCTACGGGAAGGAGATGAGCTCGTTTGCAGAATAGAAAGGAACGATGGATAACAGATCACAGGACAGACAGGAGCATCATAGCCTGCTAGGGTTTGGGAGGAAAAATTAACAAACAGTGGATGGTGGGGGCAGGGGTGAGGGACTGTGGAGGGGGAGCAGGGAAGGGCAGATGCTGCTGGGATTAATCTGCTGCGTTTTACACTTTAAGCAACTGGAAGTCAGAGGAGGAGGGCACTTGCCCAGGGCCACATGGCTCACTGGAGTCACAGCCAGCGCCGGACCTCATACCTCTGATGTGGTGCAGCAGGACCAGCCAGGTCCTCAGAGAAACCCTCCAGGGTCCTCCCCACAAGGAGAGGAGGTCCTTACAAGAGGAGCATCTCCCGTGGTGCCCGTTTCCTTCCCAGGTCCTGAACCCGTGGGCCACACGTTACTGACATGGGATTGGCTCTGCCAATGCCCGAGGCAGAGGGAGGGTGCTCTGGCAGGACCTGAGAGTGACTCATTTCTGTCTACCCAGCCAAGCGCCAGAGAGGCTGGCAAGCTGGAGCCAGTCCACAGCCACTAACCAGCAGCTGAAACTGTGCTCAAAGCAGCAGGGCCTCCATTTACACCAAGGCCACTGCAGAATGACCTTGACAGGACGCCAGCCTTTGCCTCTCTGACCACCAGCAAGCCCGCCTCCCCAGCCTCCGTTCTCACGACAAGTCCCTTCCCTTCTTGCTCTGGACCTACCAGACAACCCTCCAGTCCCTCCCTCCTCGCACATTGCATGGAGAATGCCCTTCTCCTCTGTTCCTCCCAGCCCCACTAGCTTGGCAAGAAAGAATTTGGGCTCTGCAGTCAGAAAACCACGTGTCTGGCTTCACAACTTCCTGGTTGTAGAGCTTGAGCAAGTTGCATAGCTTCTGTCTGTCTCAGTTTCCTCCTGTGTAACATGGAAATAAGGCCCCCCTTGAAAGTTGCTGTAAAGAGCAGGGGTAAGATGTGCAAACACTGATGTTTGGCTCAGAACGGACTCTGGCTATGATGGCTGGTGATCTCCCTCCAGGCCTGGCATCTCTCCCCAGGACCCAGCTTGAGCAGTGTTCCAGGCTCCAAGGCAGCTCTCTCCTGAGCTGCCTATCACCTTGATCTGGATCATTTTTATAGCGCTTTCCAGAGGCCACCCTCTGTTGTACTCGTGGCAGAAGGGAACATTTTGGCTGCTTAAAAGCAAGCTAAACAAAAACCATCATCAATTTTGGCCTTCTAAAGAGAGTGGCAAATTCACATTGAGGATTTTGGCCTAGGGATTCTGGTTAGCCAGGAAAACATGTCATTTCAAAACACCACCTAGTGCTTTGTGCTGCTAACCACTAGGGTCCTGGCTTAGCCAAGTGTCTTGGAGAGCTTGCGGTCTGTATATTTTTCAGGACTCTTTTTGCTGCAAATGACAGAAATTTAATCCAAATCTTTAAGTTTAAAGTATTATTGTTTGATTCACTAACTAAAAAAGAAAATCTATAGGTGAGTCTAGCTTCAGGTACAACTGGATCCAGGGTCTCTCCTCTTTACTCTGCTCCCCTCTGTGTGTTGGCTTAGTCTATATATCCCCATCCATTTGAGTAAGGATAACGGTAGCCTTAGGCTTCTGTGGCAGTTTGTATATTTCAAATTTGGCCATATCAACATATAACCCTTTCCACACGCTCTTCTAAAAGATAACATTGATGATCTGGCCAATGTGGCTCATTTGGTTGGAGCATTGTCCTGTAAATCAAAAGGTTGTGGGTTTGATTTCCAGTCAAGGAACATACCTGGGTTGCAGGTTTGGTCCCCAGTTGGGGCGTGTACAAGAGACAACTTATTGATGTTTCTCACATCAGTGTTTCTCTCCTTCTCTCTCTCCCTTCCTTCCCCTGTCTCTGAAATCAATAAGTGTGTCTTCAGGTGAGGATTTAAAAAAATCTATTAAAAAATAACTAAAAGAAGTATTGACATACTTCCATCAAGAGGGAGGGTTTATGTTCCCTTCTTTTGACCTTGAATGCCCTTTGTAACTATCTCAATGAATAGAAAATGGTGGAAGTGACATATTTAACCTCCAAGTGTTTTAAAAGACACTTCTGCCTGGCTTGTTCTCTTTTGGGGCACTAGTCCTTGGAAACTAGTATATCGATTCTCAGTAAAGATGCAGATTGATCCAGTTTGGGCAAGAGTCTCATTTCTAAACCAACGTCTGTGGCCAGAGGGATGGAGAACTCTGGCTGTTTCGGCTGAACCATGAACCATGCTCTGGCCTGGTCAAGGGTAGGGACAAAGATATTCAGCCTGGCCAGGACCACAGAGTTGGCCAGAGCATGGCCCGAGTTGGCTCAGCGAGGAAAAGGAGATGTATCTATTACATGAGGGAGGAACCATTCTAGGATAAAAAGGCATGGCCACAGCTTATTTGGGAATTGCTCTGCTTATCAAGAAAATGTTTTATTTGTTAAGGCACAGGTTATGGGAAGTTAGGAAAAGGAACCCAGAAAAGTAAGATTCATGCTTTTTTTCCTACCATACCCGGGTAGAATTTGGAGAAATCAGACGAATGTCAAGATATGCAAGTAATCAATGCCTGGGTTAGCTGAGTTTGTGTGAGGAACTAACATTAACCTAGGGCCAGCTCTGTGCTTAGCATTGCATTGAGTATTTCATATATTAATACATCTTCTTTTAATGAGCCTGCAACTCTTGGGGGAAGGGACTAAGCCTCCAGGGCACATAATGCTGTGTATTAATTAAGGTTATATCTTGTCTGCAAGAACAAAAACCAAGAAAACAGTGACTTAAACAAGAGAGAAGTTTGTTTTTTTTTCTCTCTCAATTGCCCAAGATTAAGCAATGCAGGCCAACGCAGCAATTCTAGGTGCTCTTTTACTTATCTCGTTCTTCTGCCAACTCCAATATGTGGTCTCCACCTTAAGACAGCTATTCCAGCTTCTGTAGCTATGCCAGCATGTCTACATTCCAGCCAGGACAAAGAGGGAGTGGGAAATGGAGGTTATCCCCTCTTCCTTGTAAGGACAAGACCCCCCCAATTTTTTTTAATATATTTTATTGATTGTGCTATTACAGTTGTCCCATTTCCCCCCTTTATTCCTCTTCACCCCACACCCCCACCACTCCCCGCCCTTTAGTTTTTGTCCGTAGGTGATACACATAAGTTCTTTGGCTTCTACATTTCCTATACTATTCTTAACCTCCCCCTGTCTGTTCTCTACCTACCATTTATGCTACTTATTCTCTTTCATTTTTCCTCCTCTTCCCCCCTCCCACTCCCCTGTTGATATCCCTCCATGCCTTATATAAATCCCTTTAACATTTCATATAATAAAGGCTGGGTGATGATGAACTCCTTGAACTTGATCTTATCTGAGAAGCACTTTATCTGCCCTTCCATTTCAAATGAGAGTTTTGCTGGATACAGTTCTTAAATGTAGGTTCTTGCCTTTCATGACTTGCTATACTTCTTTCCAGCTTCTTCTTGCCTGAAAGGTCTCTTTTGAGAAATCAGCTGACAGTCTTATGGGAACTACTTTGTAGGTAACTGTCTCCTTTTCTCTTGCTGCTTCTAAGACTCTCTCCTTATTTTTAACCTTGGGTAATATCATTATGATGTGTCTTGGTGTGTTCCTCTTTGGGTCCAACTTCTCTGGGACTCTCTGAGCTTCCTAGACTTCCTGAAAGTCTATTTCTTTCACCAACTTGGGGAAGTTCTCCTCCATTATTTGTTCAAATAAGTTTTCAATCCCTTGGTCTTCCTCATCTCCTTCTGGCACCCCTATGACTGGGATGTTGGGATGTATAAAGATGTCCTGGAGGTTCCTAAGCCTCTCCTCATTTTTAAAAATTCTCATTTCTTCATTCTTTTCTGGTTGGATTTTTTTTTCTTTTTTCTGGTCCACTCTGTTGATTTGAGTCCCAGTTTCCTTCTCATCTCTATTGGTTCCCTGCACATTTTAGCTCATTTTCTTTAGTGTATCCTTCATTTGTTCAACTAATTGTGACCAACTTTCATCCAATCCTGAGAGCATCCTGATTACCAGTGTTTTGAACTGTGCATCTGATAGGTTGGCTATCTGTTAGTCACTTAGTTATATTTTTTATGGAGCTTCGATCTGTTCTTTCATTTAGGCCATTTTTTTCTCCTTGTGCCTGTTACTTCAAGGGGTGGAGACTTAGGTGTTCACCAGGGCAGGGTAACCCACATCGCTATGTTGTGACGCTGCCTGTGGGGGCGGGGCCTGAGAGAACAATAGTGCTTGCTCTTGTCTCTGCGCTAACTCCACTCTCCGCACTTCCCCTGCTACCCACAAGCAAGTTGGGCCCTTCTGTGCTGGCTCCGGGGTGGGTGGCTGAGCTTGTGTAGTTCCAAGTCCCTGTGGGTCTCTCCAATGAACTCTTCTGTGAGGCCGGGAGTTCCTCCCACTTCGGCCTCAACCCCCACAGGTGTTTTCAATCGGTGGTTTGAGGCTTTATTTCCCTGAGATGGTGGGTTGCGCAGTCTGCTCCACTCCCCAGCTTTATTCTCCCAGTTTATCTGTGCTCGAATGAGAGACCACACACTCCACCAGTTTTGGCCCCGCTGGGCCCCAGCGGGGGTGGGGGGCAGGCCAGCCCTAGGTTTCGCCGAGTGCACCAGCTGTGTTTTGGCCAGGCATGCCTGCCGTGGGTCTCTCTGGGCAGCTGCAGTGTTGCTGGTACCATTCTACAAACCTCCATCTCACCGCACACTCTCCACCCAGCTCCAGCCCGCCTACTGGTCTGGATGAACGTGTCTTCTTTAACTCCTTGGTTGTTGGACTTCCACTCAGTTCAATTTTATGTCAGATATGGCTGTTTTTGCTTTTTAAATTGTTGTTTTTCCTCTTTTGGTTGTGCGAGGAGGCACAGTGTGTCTACCTACACCTCCATCTTGGCCGAAAGTTCACAAGGCCTAAAATTTTGACTGATCTCTTCTACTTATGTCCCACTGGCAGGAACTTAGTCGCGTGACCACATCTAGCTGCAAGGGAGGCTAGGAAGCTCAAGGGTTGTAATGCTAAAGAAAGAAGGAGTAAATGGATATTGGGTGATAACCAGCAGACTTAACCAAAAATACTCCAAGCTGTAGAGCTGGAAGAATTCCCTAATAAGAGAGGCCCTTATGTGTACTCTGATGAAGAAGAGTTCAGGCTCCAGAATCAAACCTCCATGGGGTTTTAATCTTGGTTGTACCATTTAATAGCTGTGTGACTTTAGCCTCAGTTTTCTTAGCCATAGCATAGGAGTGATGATAATACCATATTTCATTGACTCTAAGATTCACATGTTAACATGTCTACAATTGGGATGTGTTTACAAGTTACTGACATATTGAATTAACAGGGGTTTTTTTTAATTCTTTTTTTTTATTTTTATTTATTTATTTTTAGAGAGAGGAGAAGAGAGGGAAAAACAGCAATGTATGGTTGCCTCTCACATGGCCCTCATCGGGGACCTGGCCTGCAACCCAGGCATGTGCCCTGACTGGGAATCGAACCGGGACTGTCTGGTTCCCAGCCCGTGCTCAATCCACTGAGCTACACCAGCCAGGACTTTTTTTTTTCATTCTTAAAAGCATATAACAGTGGTATATGTTATATCTCACAACAATGCTATCTAGCATTCAATTAAATATAATCATTTTGAAGATAAAATATGGAATACACATATCCTAGTAGTAGAACTATCAATAGAATATAGAATGATTGTATTCATATACATTCACTTGAATAGTTCTAGGATTACAGTAAGAACTCAATAAATGCCAGTCATTTATTGCTATCACCAAATGTCCCAGAGGAGGAAGTTGTTCATTCAGCTGGGACTAAAATAATACTGAGGTTCAGTGAATTTATAAATTACTTCCCTGTCAGTAAGGCAAGAGGTATACAGGTGCTTCCTCCTTCCCACATGCCCCTTAGGTTCTAAAAATCAATGTGGCAATTGATAGCCAGATGGAGGGGATGAGGGCTAGGTGGAAAGGGATGGGGACCAGCTCACTTACTGTGATAGTCAGCTCAGGCTACTGTAACAAAATACCATAACATGGGGGCCTTATGAACAGCAGGGATTTATTTCTCACAGTTCTGGAAGCTGAAAGTACGAGATCAGGGTGAAGCAATCAGAAGTCCACTTTTAGGTGGACTCATGATTGTGCCCCAACATGTTGCAGAGCAGAGGGAGACAGAAAGCTCCTTCTTGGCTCTCAGAACGGCACTGGTCTCATTAATAGAGACTCTGCCTTAAGCCCCATCTAATCCTAATCACCTCCCAAAGGCTCCACCTTCTTGTATCATCACAGTAGGGGTAGGATTTCAACATATGAATTTTGGGGGAATTCAAATATTTAGCCCATAACATGAACCCTCTTGGTTTTCTTTCATAAACCCTGGATAAGTATCCTGTGGCTGCCATAACAAATGACCACAGACTATGGAGCTTAAAACAACAGAAATCTATTCTCTTCCAGTCCTGGAGGCCAGAAGTCTGAAATCAAGGTGTTGGCAAGGCCAGACTCCCTCCGAAGGCTCTAGGGGAGGATCCTTTTTGCTTCTTCCAGATCTTGGTGGTTCTTAGCAGTCTTTGGTGGTCCTTGGCTTATAGACACATCACTCCAACCTCTGCCTCTGTTGTCACCTGGCCCTCCCCTTTGTGTCTTCCCATGTCTTGTCCTTTGTTTATAAGAAGAGGGCCCACCCTAATCCCGTGTGACCTACTCATAACCTTACTATACACCTGCAAAGACCCTTCTTCCAAGTAAGGTCACATTGAGGTTCTAGGTGGATGTGAACAGCAAATATTTGGAGGGCACTATTCAACACAAAGCATCCTTCACTGCAGTCTGTTTCCTGTCAGACCGTGACTGATTCTGCTCTTCCCTGCATCAGTTTTGCTTGTTTTCACTCCCTAGCACATCTGCCAGTTCTGCAAAGCTTCCCTGACACCAACCTCTTTGAACATTCTGTTCCACACAGATGGGAAAGGCGGCACCCAAACGTTCTGCTGGCTGCGTTAGAATATAATAAACGAGAGAGGAGATGGGGGGAGATAAGCCGGAAGAAATGATTAATAGAAAGGAATGTCGCATGGCACAAACTCACTCAGGCACATCAAAAATTGTTAAAAAGACCCCTGGGGTTCCATTTATTATTGTTTTATTTTTTATTTTAATAAAACATTCTAGTTAAGCACTGAACTTGCCAAAGCACAAGAGGGCATACGAAAGGTTTTGAGAGTGAGGTATTGGCTTTTCTCTTTCTTGAGGTGAAAAGGAAGTAAACAAGGCAAGGGTTGTGTGAGTGAGTGTTACAAACAAGTGGTTTTCCTGCCAGGGGACGGAAGGAAGCTTTCTGAGAGTCCATAGGGTCACTTAATTGAAATCAGCCTCTAAGTGTACATGGGCCATGGAGGTGCAGTGTTGCTTTGGGGATGATTTAAATGGCATTATGCACTTGATTTTATTAGAATCATGGAAAAAGTTTTCTGAGGTCAGGTGTAATTTAAAAGCTGTCCTGGATCTGAAGAAATCACATAGCTCAATGGTTTCAAGGCCTATAGCCCTAACACTTCTCTTTTTTCTTTTAAGGAACATTTTGTAATGTTTATTTTCATATTCTGAAATGAAACTTATCGCAAACATGACCTCTCTACACTCCAACTGCTAAAAAAATTACAATGCCCTAATGGTAACATAAAGAAAACATAAAAAACGAAAATCACTTCTAATAAAACAGTATGGATTTCAAAAGGTAATGTTCAGCCCAGCCGGTGTGGCTCAGTGGATTGGGCGCGGGCTGGGAGCCGAGGGGGTCCCGGTTCGGTTCCCGGTCGGGGCGCATGCCTGGGTTGCGGGCCGGGTCCCTGGTGGGGGCCATGTGAGAGGCAACCATGCATTGCTCTTTCTCCCTCCCTTCTTCTCTCTCTAAAAATAAATAAATAAAATCTTTAAAAAAAAAAAAGGTAATGTTCAGGTCTGACCACACAAAACATGATGACGTGGTCAGACGCTTGCACCCAGAGGGACAATCATAGTGACACATGTGTGTCACATAAAAGCTCAAATACCACAAAGGCATCACTGCTGATGTGATTTTCCAAAATGGTGAACAGTTCTTAATAAAATTCCAAACAAAAGAAGTAATGATCTCTCCATGGCCACGTGGTAGTTGCTCACTTGCTCATCCTGATACACCAAGGTTGTGGGTTTGATTCCCATTCAGGGCACAGACAATCAATCAATAAATGCATAAATAAGTGGAACAACAAATCAATGTCTGTCTCTCTAAAAAAAAAAAAAAAAAGGTGGAGCTAGGTTCTAGACCCATAAATTATAGGAGGGTTTCTCATTTACATGAAGGTCTGGTAAGACACTGGAAAGTGGAAGGACTGGGGAAATTCTTCATTTGGAAGCCTGCATTAGTCATTGAACGCCTGCAAATTTCCAGAATACCCCCTAAGAAGCAGCACCACTGCACTGAGAACTGCTCATCTTTGAGGCCCTCATTATTTCAGCAAATTGAGGCTGAGAGATTGAAAGAGGTTTACCCTGTGTCACACACCCACCGTTGGGGTGGGGATGAGTGATGCAAGCACACCTGGGGGACCCTGTTACCTTAGTACAAGGCTTCTTTCCTGCAATCCTGGCCCCTGCCAGCACTCTGTCTTTCTTGCTGAAGGACAGTGGGGGTTGAAAAAACAGAAGCTGCTGAGTCACAGGGACCTCCAGTGACCTGGGCCTCGCTTTGTCACAGCGAAGTGTTCAGATGGAGTCAGATAGACCTGGGTCCAAGTCTTTGCTCTGCCATTAGCTGGCTGGGTGCTTTTAGGCCAATTGATTAATTTCTGTGTGAGTCTCAGTTTTCTTATCTGTAAATGGGGTTAATAATACTGCCCACTTATAGGGTGTTGAGAGCACTTAGTGAGAGAGATGCATGTAAAGCACTAACTTAGCACAGTACCTGGGTGGCATGGAAAGTCCTGCTCAGTGATCATAAGTTTATGAAAGCCACAGCCTCAGGGAGAGGGAGGCAAAGAAAACCTCTTTTCAATTAGTCCCCCACATTTTTTTATTTGTTTTGCGATTCGGTGGTTTCTAGGGTATTCACACAGTTGGGCAACCGTCATTGCCATCTAATTCCAGAAAGTTTCTGTCACCCCAGAAAGAAGCCCCATATCCATTAGTGGTCACTCCCCCCTTCACCTCCTGGCAACCACGTTCTGTTTCTGTAGATTAGCCCGTTCCGGACATTTCATGTAAATGGAAACACACAACACCCGGTCCTTTGTGACTGACTTCTTTCACTCAGCATAATGTTTTTGAGGTTCGCCCACATTGTAGCATGTGTCAGGACTTCATTCCTTTTTATGGATGAATGATATTTTATTGTTTAGATGGACCACATTTGTCCGTCCATTCACCAGTTGATGGATAATTGTTTTTTTTTCCACTTTTTGCTATTATAAACAATACTGCACTTTCAGAGCACTAGCCCCTCACCCGTTGTAGGTGTTGATTGAGAGCTGGCTGGATCTATTCTGAATCTACTCCTTTGGGGGGGTTTGGATCTGCTTCCTCGTTAGTCACTGTGTGCCCCAGCCTCTCTGAATCTCAGTTTCCTCATCAGGCAATGGGTGGTTATGAGGACAAGACAACGCTCGCAGTGCCTAGCACACAGTAAGTATTCAGCATTTGTCTCAAGCCAGCCCCTTTCCTGCCTTAATCATTACCCTTTGGCCAGGGCCGGGCACCCCTCCACTCTGCTCAGGTTTATGGAATCCAGCTGGGCCTTAGTGAGGGGTGCCCTGGAGCTGGCTCGGGCCAGCTGTGTGCATCTCCTCCCACGTCTGTGTTCAGTGGCGTCACATTGGCATTTTGAAATCAGCACAGTGAGGGTATTTACACCCTAAAAACCAACAAACCTTCTCATGAGGGCTTCCCCCACCCTGAGAGCCAGTTGTTAAACACTAACCAGCACACCTCACGTTCTAGTATTTTCTGTCAAGTTGGCCTGAGTGGCAACAGGACAGAGATTTCAGGAGAAATTCAGATGGCACAAGGTTAGGGTTGAGCCTAAAGGTGCTAGAACAGAGGTAGCTTTTTGCCCAAAAGCCACTCCCACTTGTGGGTGCAGGGCCTGATTCCCACCAAACAGGCTGAAAGCTCCACATCCTCCCTGGTCCAGTCCCCTCAGAGCCCTGCTGCAGATAACAGGACCTGGGGGAGGCTGGCTGGGAAGTGCTTTTGGGGAAAGCAGAGCATGAGATGCCCACACACGATGACCAGAACTTTAACAGCTGTCATATAACCGTACGGAGACAGACCTAAGAATCAAGGCAATATGCTGAGGATGGGGACGTAGACAGAGTTCAGGTCCTCAGTGGTTTTTAGTTGTGCCCCTGAACCAGCCCTGGAACTGCCTGCTTCTGGCCTTCCCACTTGCATTAGTAAAAAGACTTTATTGTTTGAGGCATTTTTAGTCAAATGTTCTATTACTTGCAGCCTAAATCATTCTGATGCAGATGCCAACATAGAAAGAGTGGAGCAGGAGGGCACTTGGGCTCCAATGAGATTAGGAGGTGAATTCAGAGAGATAAGCTTAAAATTTAGAAGGCAGGAATACACCCTAGGGGTGGCCAGGCAAGGGCTATTCCAATTCAGAGAGCAGTAGGGAAATGGAAAAATTCTTATAAAAACATAATTGACCAAGACTGACTCAAAAAGAAATAGATGGTCTGAATAGTCCTGTAGCAATAACGAAATTGAACAGTAGTACTTCCAGCCAAAATGGAGGCATAGGTAGATACACTTTGCCTTCTAGCACAACTGAAAGAAGGACAACAACAAATTTAAAAACAAAAAATAAGCAGAACCACCAGAAAATCAAACTGTATGGAAGTCTGACAACCAAGGAGTTAAAGAAGAAACTTTCATTCAGCCTGGTAGGAGGGGTGAAGACGGGCAGCCAGGGCAGAGAGGACATGAGGCAAGGCAGCTGCTGGCAGACCAGGCAGTCCCACATTTGTGTGGAGATAAACTGGAAGGAAAAGTGGGGAGCGAGAGAGACTACATAACCCAGTGTTCCACTGTGGGGAAATAAGGCCTGAAAACCTCTGGCTGTAAAAACCTGTGGGGATTGTGGTGGTGGGAAAAACTCCCAGCCTCACAGGAGAGTTTGTTGGAGACCCACAGGGTCCTAAAATGTACACAAACTCACCCACCCAGGAATCAGCACTAGAAGGACCCGATTTACTTGTGGGTAGTGGGGGAAGTGATCAAACCTGGCTGAGAGCTAAGCAGGTGGCATTGTTCCTCCTCGGACCCCTCTCCCACGGACAGTGTCACAATGCAAAGATGTGGGTTGCTCCGCCCTGGTGAACACCTAAGGCTCCTCCCCTTACTATGTAACAGGTGTGCTGAGCAAAGAAATATGGCCCAAATGAAAGAACAGATCAAAACTCCAGAAAAAGAGGTAAGCAACAAGGAGATAGCCAACCTATCAGATGCAGAGTTCAAAACGCTGGTAATCAGGATGCTCACAGGAATGGTTGAGTATGGTCACAAAATAGAGGAAAAAGTGAAAGCTATGCAAAGTGAAATAAAGAAAAATATACAGGGAACCAACAGTGACAGGAAGGAAACTGGGACTCAAATCAACAATTTGGAGCAGAAGGAAGAAATGAACATTCAACCAGAATGGAATGAAGAAACGAGAATTCAAAAAAAAAAAAATGAGGAGAGGCTTAGGAACCTCTGGGACAACTTTAAACATTCTAACATTTGACTCATAGGGGTGCCAGAAGGGGAAGAGGAAGAGCAAGAAATTGAAAACTTATTTGAACAAATAATGAAGGAGCACTTCCCCAATCTGGCAAATTAAATAGACTTCTAGGAAGTCCAGGAAGCTCAGAGAGTCCAAAGAAGTTGGACCCAAGGAAGCACACACCAAGGCACATCATAATTACATTACCCAAGATTAAAAATTAAGAGAGAATCTTAGAAGCAGCAAGAGAAAAGGAGATAGTTACCTACAAAGAAGTTCCTGTAAGTCTATCAGCTGATTTCTCAAAAGAAAACTTGCAGGCAAGAAGGGGCTGGGAAGAAGTATTTAAAGTTGTGAAAAGCAAGGACTTACATCCAAGAATACTCTACCCAGAAAAGCTATCATTTAGAATGGAAGGGCAGATAAAATGTTTCCCAGATAAGGTCAAGTTAATGGAGTTCATCATCACCAAGCCCTTATTACATGAAATGTTAAAGGGACTTATCTAAGAAAAAGAAGAAGATAAAAAATATGAGCAGTAAGATGACAACAAATTCACAACTATCAACAACTGAACCTAAAAAAAGAAAAACAAAAACAAACTAAGCAAGCAACTAGAACAGAAACAGAATCACAGAAATGGAGATCACACAGAAGGTTATCAGTGGGAAGGGGGAAGGGGGAGAATGGGGAAAAGCTACAGGGAATAAGAAGCATAAATGGTAGGTACAAAATAGACAGGAGAAGGTAAAGAATAGTATGGAAAATGGAGAAGCCAAAGAACTTACATGTACAACCCACGGACATGAACTAAGCGGAGAGGAATGCTGGTGGGAGGGGGGTGCAGGGTGGAGGGGAGTAAAGGGGAGAGAAAATGGGACAACTGTAATAGTATAATCAATAAAATATATTTTAAAAATAAAAAAAGAAATTGAACAGTAGTTTAAAATCTTCCCACAACATAAACATCAGGCCTAGTGAGTTTTAGAGATGAGTTCTACCAAACATGTAAAGTCTATCATTCTAGTCTTACACAAACTCTTCCAAAGAATACAAAATGAAGGAATATTTCCAAACATGTTTTATGAGGCCAGTATTATCTTGATACTCAACCTGACGAGAATAGTGTAAGAATGAAAAATTATAGGTCAAAATCACGCAGGAAAATAGGCACAAAAATTTTACATACAATAGTAGCAACCCCAGTCTTTGATGTATAAAAAAGAGCAATGCTAAAATCAACATCCTTTTATCATAAAAGTCTTTGCAACTTAAGAAAATTAAACTTTCTTAATATGATAAAGCACATCTATCAAAATGCTACAGTAAACATCGTTCTTAATGCTGCATATTCAAAGCCGTGTCTTTAAAATCAGGAGAAAGACAAGATTAACTCTATCTTTGCTTCTGTTCATCATTGTACTGGAGGAGCTACCAGACTGGGAAAATAAGAAAAGTAATAACAGTCATCAGGTTTGGAAAGGAAGGCACTAAACTATCATTACTCTCAGATGATAGTGACTTCATTAAAAACATGAATCTACAGGAAAAAGGTATTGTAATTAGACATAGTAAGAGAGTTTTTAACAAGGTCCTATCTGTAATTAAAAACTCAAATCTCAAACTGAAGGGCCGGGGGAACAAACCAAGCAGCAGGAACATGACTTAGACGAGCGGCACATGGTGCTGTGAGCAGCAGCAGAACCCAGAGATTTCAGCAGGTGCGCCGCAGGGGTTGCTGAACCATGCAATACCTGACTGTTAAGTCAGGGGCATTGACCTCTTTTCCCTTAGATCGTCAAATTTTAAAAAAAAAAAGGCAACAGCCAACAATAGCCATCCAGTGTGAATGAATCAAAATTATACCTATTTTTATGCCAATTGGCAAGAAAATATATTTTCTGGTGTGCCGCAGAATTTTCATAGTTTCTGTGTGCCATGAGATGAAAACGGTTGAAAATTGCTGACAGAACACATCGCAGAGCCACTTGTCCCCAGAAGGGGTTCTGCCCAAGGCCAGAGTTGGCACAAAAATGTGGGTGGGTCTGAGCCCATACGTGACTGTGGGTTCCACCCGGTTGGACAGGAGGCATGGGAGTGTGAAGAGCAAGGCTGTTCTGGCATTAGCCTTATAAATCTCTCACTTCACTCTCTTTCCATCACGGAAATACTTCTCCGGGTCTCTTCTAATCCAGCTAGCAATGCAACCAAATGATTGGGTTAGATTCTTTCATATTTGAAAGTAACAGACACACCCAGATCCAATGACCTTGCTCTGATGCTAGCAAGTCAGGAAACTTGTTCTCCCATGTCTTTCTTGCCTGTCTCACCTCTCACCTCCCCGGGAGAAGGAACCTGATGGAATAGTGCTTGTCTTGTCTCCTACACTCATCACCTCTGGTTCTAGTTTTATCTGTTGCTGCCTAAGAAACTACCCCTTTTCTTTTTCTTAGTGGCTAAAAGAAAAAAATATGTATTTTATGATGATACTTCTGTGAGATGAGCAGGGTTTGGCAGGGATGCTCATCTCTGCTCTATGTGGATTCATCTGGGACAGCTCAAAGCCTGAGGGCAACCTGGTGTCTGGGGCTGGGCTCAGCTGAATGTTCTCTCACTCTCAGGTCTGGTGGGACCTCAGTTCAAATAGCCGCATGTGACTGCTCCATGGTGGCTGGCTTCCAAGAGTGATCATCTTAAGAGAACCAGGTAGAAGATAGATAAGTCACCTTTTATGACCTAGCCTCAGTTGTCACATAGAATCACTTTGACCATTGTCACAAGCCCACTTCCATTCAAGAGGAGGAAATCTAGCCCTCACTTATTTGAGGAAGAGTGGTAAAATCCCACTGTAAGAAGAGCACGTGGCATGGGAGATATTGTGGCAGCCACTTTGGATAATCCAGGCTGCCCTCCTGTGCCTGCTCCCGGCCTACCCATTTACTTAGTAGCACACCCGCTTCCATGCGGGAAGCCCAAACCCTGGGTGGAGCCAACAGTAACCACTATCTGTCTAGCTGCAGTGCTTGGGCCCAGGGTGAGCATGGGACCCAAACCAGCTCAACTGAAGCCAAGCCCCTCCTGCCCTGTGGTCATAAACCCCAGGCAGGGGGAACGCCACACACTAAGCACACACAGCCACACTATGCAGATGATGTGCAGTTGCCGCATTAACCCTGACTCTTGTCTTCAGACTTCTGATGAGAAAAAGTAAACCCTTAGCTGGATGTCACAAGTCACACAACATCGCTTCCCCTGGATTCTATGGGCCAAAGCCCTATGCAGATTTGCAAAGTCGCATTGCAAAGAAGCAGGTACAGTAGGTCTGTCCAGAAGGTATCCAGCCATGTACTATGAAAAATAGAGGTATTTATTGAAGAAGATACAAGAAACATTGTACACAGGACAATGATACCTCAGTCCCCTTCAAAGTAGGCACCTTGGGACCTCACACAGTTCTCCCAGTCGCCGTCAGCTGCCCCACCAAATTTTGCTGAATCTCATCAATGATCTGAAATCTCTTCCCTTTCCAAAGTGATTTTAGTTTTGGGAAAAGCCAGAAGTCGCAGGGTGCCAAATCTGGGTTGTATGGGGCCTGAGTCACCTGAGCGATTTGTTGTTTTGCCAAACATCAAAATACTCTGCATGAGACGTGATGCATGAGCAGGTGTGTTGTTGTGATGAAGCTGCCAATCATCAGTTGCCCATAGCTGTGGCTTTCTGAATCATCTGAATAATTTCTGTGGAGGAATGTTCAAGCTTAATGCAAAACTTGATGCTGATTTGTTGCTCTACTTGGTCAGTCATTTTGAATACGACAGCCACACAGTACCCCCAAGACTAATACAGTGAAGTCATCATTTTTTTTTAAGATTTTATTTATTTATTTTCAGAGAGAGGAGAATGGAGGGAGAAAGAGCAATGTATGGTTGCCTCTCACATGGCCCTCACTGGGGACCTGGCCCGCAACCCAGGCATGTGCCCCGACTGGGAATCAAACTGGGACCTTCTGGTTCCCAGCCCGCGCTCAATCCACTGAGCTACACCAGCCAGGGCTTACAGTTCTAAATTGGGAATCACTTTCTCCCCAAGCCTATCATCCCCTTGATGACCCCCCCAAATCTTCAATTTTCTTCCTCTGGATAGTTTCCTACTGCTGTTATCACTGATTACCACAAACTTAGTCACTTAAAACAACATAAACTTATTATCTTAAAGTTCTGGAGGTCAGAAATCCCAAATAGCCTGCAGACTGTGTTCCTCCTGGAGGTTCTAGAGGCGAATTCATTCTCTTGCTTTTTCCAGCTTCTAGAGATGCCACACTCCTTGGTTGGTGGCTTCTCTCCACCCAGAAAGCCCGCAGTGTAGTGTCTTCTCTTCTTTCTGACTTCCTGCCTTTGGCAGATAAGGACGTGTAGCATTGCATTTAGGGCTCACCTGGGTAATCCAGGATACATCCTCGTTGTCAACACCCTTAACTGGTCACATCTGCAACGTGTCTTTGCCAAGGGAGGTAAAGTACTCGTTAGGTAAGTACTCACAGGTCCTAGGCACCAGGACATGGACGTCACTGGAGGCTGTTATTGTGTCTGCCAAAGACTCTCCTACTCTTTCATCTTAACTGGTAGTTTCCAGACTTTTTGAACATATTCCAATATGAGTTAAATAAGAAATAAAAGAAAGAGCATGCCCCAATAAATGTAATTAAAAGCCTGGGCTCTGGGGCCAAATTACCAGCCCCCACCTCCTGGCTGCACCCAGTGCCATGGCCAGACTTCTTAACCTCTCCACACCTTCGTTCCCTCACCTGTGCAAGGCGGTGTCAGTTTCCTGTGGCTGCCATGACAAACTGGCACAGAGTGGCACATTGATGGTCTCACAGTGCTGGAGGCCGTCAATCCAAGATCAAGTTTCTGGCTGGCTTGGGGTCTGGGGAAAGCCCTCTTTCTGGCTTGTCGATCACTTCCTTCTCGCTGTGTGCTCACATGGTGGGGAGAGAGCAAGCTCTCTCGTGTTTCCTTTGTGAGGACGCTAATCCTATAGGACCTTTCCTTCTTTACTATTTCATTAGTGCAGACTCAGCCCTATTGGGGCTTAGGGCTTCAGCATATGAATTTAGTGGGGGGACACAATTCAGTCCATCGCAGGGGGTGACAGCATCTCACAGAGTTGTGAGGAATAAGTGAATGATTAGCTGTAAAAGGCTTGGAGCAGGGCTGTGCTCCAAGGACTAGCTATTATTACTAATATCATTTATAAAGCATATATCCATGCTCTGCCACTACCATTTTATGCACATTATCAAACATCCAAGAGAAACTTTAGGAGGATGAGATGAAGTTGAAATTATAATGGTTTCTTCCTGCGGTTCCAGCGGATCATCTTGTATATGGCTTGGGGTGCGCACACCTTGCTGTCCCAGCCTGGGGGTTCCGTCACTCATGGCAGCTTCCTGAGCCCCACCCAGAGTTACTGAGTCAGCTTCTCTGGTGGAGGAGCCTAATATCTGCACTTTCAGAACATGCTGTTGGTGCGTGAGATACTGCTGCAGTCAAGGGTGGGAAAACTCCCGAGACCCACTTACATCCCTTGGACCACACAGCCTCCAAGTCAAGGTCATTCCCACCCATCTGAGTGACACAACACCTGATGAACATTGAGTTCTTATATTCACGAGGTGACAGTCACCACGCCAATGTCCAATACAACCAGGCACCCCCACAATAAGCCCATCTTCTTTCCTTGAGATGCAAACCCATTTTGAAAGTTTGAGATTCCAGGCACAGAGAGGCCCACACTTGGGTTACTGAGTTCTTGGTTTCCCAGTTCTTGGTTTCCAGCGAAGCCCTTTGACCTTCAGCACTGGTGCCAGGTCTCCCTCCTCACTATTAGCACAGCCACAGTCAGCACGTACTCTAGTTCTTGAGGCCCACTTGCACAAGGGATCTGTATTCATTTAAGAAATGTGGAAAACACAACTTCCCAGTCCTTCCCCCTCCTTTTCCTCAATTGGCCAGCAATGTGGACTGCAGCTGGGTGAGGGCAGATGCAGGTGCCCCCTGAGAGTTGCTTCCGGTTCATTCAGCTGATTCTCAGAGAATCCGAAAGCCCAGCTCTCCTCTCTGTTGGAGAAACAAATTCACAGGTTGTCCTTTGCCTCTCAGGAAGCATTTTCCAGCAGCCCAGGAGCTGATGCAATATCAGAGGAAAGCATCACCGTACCTGGTTTGCATTTGCTAGGTCTCTGATTGAAAGCATGCTAGGGCCAGTGACCTCTGACCTTCTAGCCACATACCCTAAAAGCAAGCTCTAGAGGCATGAGAATTAGAAGAAATGAGGATTTTTGTTTCCTTTTCCAGCTTCCTCCCTTCTTCCTGCCTCCTTTCCTCTTCCTCTCTTCCTTTTTGTCCCTGCTCCTGTTCATCTATTTTTAATTGAAAAATGAATGTATGCAAATAATAAAAGAAAACTCAAATGTGACAAAAAAGTGTGCAACGAAAAGTAAATCACCTTCCACCCCAAATCTCAGTGCACCAGACTGGCCTTTTAGAGCTAAGCAAAGTCATCAGTTTCTTGTGTATGTTTTCAGAAATACCCCCTATCTATATATGTGTATGTATGCATAGATATGTATGATATACATATATCCCCTGTACATATATGTGCATGAATACGTGTATGTTCACCATACATTACACATTTCTTCTTGCATAAGCAGGAGCATCCATGCACCCTGCTCTTTGTCTTGACGTATCTCAGAGAGTGTCCTGCGTCATCTCGCACAGCCCCGCCCCTTCTTTTTGTCTGACAGTGTGCTGGTTGCCAGGCTCTGTTTATCCACCCCCCTCTCAGGCTACACATCAGGCTGCACACGGTCTTCACTATCGTAAACAACGCTGCATAGAGCATCATCGCTCCTTGCATGCCTGTGGAATGTGTCTTGGTACACACATGACCGGGCACAGTCAGAAGGGACCCTGAGAGATGGAACTGCGACACAGAAGGACTCACCGTCTTAGTGCTGACGGTCGTCACTTCACGGCTGCCCCACTCATGCTCCTGCCCACGGTGTGTCGGAGCAAGGCCCTGCTCCTACCGCCACACAGCGTGCCATTGGCCAGGAGCCCTTCTGGAGACCCAGGGCATTCACTGTCGTCAGAGAGCAAAGGCATTCAGTTGGCTTGATTTTCAAATGACAAAACCCACCTCCTCAACTCTCAGCTTGGGAAGGTGAGCCCTTTGCTGGAAACACTGTTATTAAAATAAATAGATACATGAATACATGAGAGGACCAGGTGGAAAGGGCATCTCGAGAACATCGTCAGAACTGCTGCCTGCACCAAGAGGACCGGAGAGACGGATCCAGATCCCCTGTCCCTGGTCCCCTGTTCTGCCAGAACTCACCCAGCCAAATCGAGACATTAAAAAGACACTATTCTTGCCAGTGCAGAAACAGCTCCACGTCTGCTCCTCTGAGCCTTCTTCAATCCTGAAGTCAACTGAAGGGATTTTTTTTAACTCTTTCCACCACCCCAACCCACACAGCCCCTGCCCAGTGTGGCACGCAGAGGTGGGAAGAAACGGTGCCCAATATGGTCTCTGACACAGAAACTGTGGTGGCGTGGGGCGAGGCGGCCCTGACCCAGTGGATGAGTGGGGTGCCAAGCAGACTCCCAGTCTGCGACCTTGCTTCCCTGCGCGTGGCTGCTCCCTGTGCACAATGGCCTGGCCCATGGGCCACCACAAACCGCCCTGCCAAGCCCATCCCATCCACGCCGAAAACACTGATCTAGAAATTATTTATAGACCCGACCTCTGCTGAAACCATTGTGCTTGCTGTTGCTGTGGCAACAGGGATGTATAGCAAGCACTGGGCCCCCAGAGGCCAAGGAGTCCAGGGAAGGCAGTGGATTTCCACCCTGGGAGCCCTGGCTCACACGCACCGTCAGGAGTCACCCAGGAATGAAAGGCAGCGTTCAATGGTGCTTCCAGTGGGCTGGCTCCTGTCCCAGAAAACGGCACCACCTGGGTGTTCAGCTGCTGGCTGGTTGTTGGGTGTTGTTCAAACCTCTGATGAAATCATCCAGAACGATGTCCCCAAGCCTGGCAGAAAGCATCCGTCAGCAGAGGATCCTTTCAAGATCCTGGCTCTTCACCCCAAACCAGCTGCTTCAGGCTCTTTGGAGGGTGAAACCCAGGAATCTGTATTTCATTTTCTGGAGTGCTGAAAATCTACATGACTCAATGATCTAAACATATACAGAGGTTATGAACTCTCACACTCTGGCACCCTAAGTATCTACTTTCATTAGATGTATTTATTTATCCTCACCTGAGGACATACTTATTGATTTTAGAGAGAGGGCAAGGGAGAGAGGGAGCGAAACACTAATATGAGAGAGAAACGTCAATTGGTTGCCTCTCACACACGTCCTAACTGGGGACAGAACCCACAACCTAGGCACATGACCTGACCAGGACTTGAACCCAAGACCCTTTGGTTTATGGGATGACGCTGTAAATAACTGAGCCACACTAGCCAGGGCTCATTAGTTTCTGAATCCCCCCCCCTTTTTTTTTATGGAGATGAAAACCCATACAATATACATTCTTATCCTTCCTTTTCAAAAATAAGAATACTATATTCACTCTTAGGCACCTTGCTTTTTTCACTCAAGTGTCTTCTAAAGGTGTCTCCGAATCCGTAGCTGCTCCTGCTCCTCCTCCACCTCTTCCTCCTTCACCTTCATCTCCTCTTCTCAGTCTTCACCTCCTCCGTCCCCCTCCCCTGCTCCTTCCTCTCACCTTCATCATCTCCTTTGTCTTCACCTCCTCCCTCTCCTCCTCCTCTTCCTCCTTCTTGTTCTCCTTTTTAAAAATAGCTTCATGTAGTGCTGTTTACTTTGTTGGACGTACTGAGGAATCTACATGCTGACCCAAATCTCTTTTCTTAGGACAAGTTTTCCAGAAGCAGAACTTGACATGAAGACTTGTTTTTGAGCGATTGCTAGGGGAGTGTTCCCTGGGAAAACAGGAACGGCGGTGAGGCGTGCAGGACAGGAGGGCCAGAAGCCACCACACAAGGGTGCCCAGGGGCAGATTTTCCCTCTCCCACCGCAAGCCCACAGCCTTGGTGAAGGACGGCCTAGAGCGACATGAGCTCCCAGGCACTTAACTTGCGAGGGCGCGGTGGCCTGGGAGAGGCCAAGGCAGTCTGAACAACAGCTGCAGGTGATGGAGGCCCAGATGTGCCCAAACTCTGAGAGCAGAAACCTGGTAAAAAGGGGTGTGGAAGATCTGGGAGGGAGCAGTAACACCATCTACTGCACTGTTGAAAGCAATTCTGTTAAATTTGGTTCAGATTGGCAGCTTCTCAGCAGCTGGGAATCCAGGTGGTGAAGGCACTTCCCCGTAGCTTAGGGACCATCAGTGAACAATTGTCATCCATTTGCAGAGCATCTTCATGAACAGAGAGAAGGGAGAGTCCAAGAGGCATAGAAGCATGCTTATTTCCTCCGGAGGCCGGGCGCCCAGCAGGAGCGACCAAACAGGTCCGCACAGCTCAGCGGTAGGTAAGCCTGCATTCTCAATGGCCTGCGGCAGACTCTCCCAAATAAGGCTCCTCTCTGCCCTCCCAGCCTTGGTGTGTGCTGAGCACTGCTATAGAAATCGCTCCAGTCATCACCACGTTTTATTTAACTGTTTATATGTTATGACAAATATATAAGTGTGTAATTGATTCCCAACATTTGATACTAAAATTTAAGGTCTTTTCAGATAAGCAGAACCTTTGCAAGTGCTGGCAGAGATTGTCTGATATTATCTGAGGTTTTTTAATGGCCCCCTCACCCTAATTTCCCATACAAACCTGCTGTGTGTGGCCCGCAAATCAGCCTACAAGTGAAGGCACAAGCTCAGGCGGGGCCAAGTCGCCCTGCGGGAGCCGCATGTGGCCCAGTCAAGATGACTTTCTGGAAGACGTCCTGAGGATTTTCTACTTTTTGCTGGCCACCTGTTTATACCATGACGGGCCTCGCCTGCCTGGCAGTCCTGTGCTAACCTTGCTGTCGGGGCCTGGAGTCTTTTCCCACGTGTGTCTTCAAACCCACAAGGCGGGTGGGGCCCGAGCCAGTCCACGGGACGTGTTCGTGCAAAGCAGAAAGGCTTAGCCCTCCGGCTGGATGAATTTTAAAAGGCACTCATAACGGCAGGGGCTAAATCTGTCTGAGCTGCCCGTGCCCCCACGTGGCCAGGCATGTTAATTAGGCTATCGACTAGGGTGCTGTAGCAAAGGTAACCAGCACAGCAGAGATCGAGTTTTCTTTCTCTGTCTCTCTCAGATCCAGGCGAAGCTGGCATGGCTCAGGAGCCCTCTCACTCGCTGCTCCCCTAGTCCTGTGGTGCTGCAGGTTGGACCCCAGGCGGACATTGTCCTGTAGGAGGGGCCCTGGAGGTGCTGTCGGGCAGGAGAGAACCTACTGTGATGCAGCCTCCGCAGGCCCCAAGAAAAGCTCCAAGGCTAGGATATCCCTTCAGGGGTGTCCCAAACAACGGTAAGGGGTGGGGCCATTGTATCCCCACAAGGACCAGAAGGGGCGTGGCTCCAGTCCAGGCCACTCTTCAGCAGAGGGTATTTATGGAGAAGGCTGTCTCCCAGAATCGGGGGCAGTGAGTCCTTCAGTCCTGCAGGGTGGTCTGGGTGGTGAGCACTCATTATGGCACATAGTAGGTAACTACGCTGGCTCGCTGCTGGCTCCCTACAGGCTGCATTCCAGTTGGCAGGAAGGAGAGGGACAAGGGAGGGCACTCCCCAGTCTTTAAGAACACAGTTCAGAAGTTGCACATATCACCTCTGCTCTGATCCCTGAGCTAGAACTCAGTCACGTGGCTACACCTCCCTGCAAGGAAGCTGGGAGGCGCGGCGTTCATTGTCACAGCCGTGTGCCTATTAGAAGCCAAGGGTTTCCTACGATGTGAGCGACAGGAAGAGTGTAATGCCTGGCACTGACCCAGGCCGGTCCAGAGCCCAGGTGTTTGGTCACTCAATAACTGAGCTGTGGAGTGACAAGGGGCTGGCCCTCTACTGTATGTAGGAAGAGTGGGAGGACTCACTGTTTAGGAAGACTCGGAAGGATCATGTGTGTGTTAGTTTTCTGGGAGGCACAATAAATTATCACAAACTTAGCAGCTTCAAGCAACTCAGTTATTGTCTCAGTTCTAGCAGGTCAGGAGTTCCAGCTCACAGGCTGCCGTCCAGGTGTTGGCCAGGCTGCGCTGTCACCTGGTGGCTCACCTGGGGAGCCTGGCTTCAGTGCTCACTCAGGTTGTTGGCATGATTTATTTTCTTGTGCCTGGAGGACTGAAGACTTCACTTTGTCATTGGATGTCGGCTGGAGGCCACTCTCGGGTCCTGGAGGCTCCCAGAGTCACCTGCTTGAAGACCTGGTCCAAAGGCTTTTCACAGCACGGCTGTTAATTGTTCCCCACCAGCGGGGAAATCTCTCACTCCAGTCTCCTGAGTCAGTCTTCCGTAATGGAACATAAGCATGGGAGCGACAGACACCCCATATTCCTCTAGTAAGAAGCAGGTCACAGGTCCTGCCTACTCTCAAGGTGAGGGGATAACACAGGGTGTGATTCACTGTGGGTCACCCTAGGAGGTGTCTGCCATGGTATGAGGCTATGGAAACAAATTCAGAAGGCCTATGTTCCAGACCAATTTCTCTTATCACTGTGTGACCTTGGGCACACCACTCACCTTCTCTGGGCCTCAATGTCCTCATCTGTAGGAGAAAGCTGTCGAAGTCAATGACCATTAGCTTCTACATGGAAATAGATATGGCTCCCCCCAGTCAGGTTGCTCTGTGGTTAGAACATCGTTCCAGTACACCAAGGTTCTGGGTTCGACCCCAGTCAGGGCACATGCCAGAGTCAACAAATGAATGCATAAATAAGTGGAGCAACAAATCGATGTTTCTCTCTCTCCCGTCCCCTCTCTCTAAAATCAATACATTTTTACAAAGAAAGAAATAGATGTGCTTTTTTTTTCTTATGTTCAAAGAACATGTTTCACAATTCCGTTTTTTGTATTAATCATAAGAATGTTACCCACTGAGGCTATTAAAGCTAAAAATGACTATATATTTGCCGTGGGTCAAATGCTTCACATACACTTCTGTAATCCTCTCAACAATCCTACAAGGATTGTAGGGAACTGCGGCCCTCGCTTTACGGACCAGGAACCCTGGCTCTGAGAGGCCAAGGACCTGCCCAAGCCACCCAGCTAGAAGACGGAAAGGCTGGGCACGGGGCCCAGGCAGGTCCAGCGCCGCAGCACGTGCCCTTCCGCTGCAGCGGCTCTATCTCTCATTGGCAGCTGTCACTGCTCTCTAATGGAATTTAACTTTCCAGCAGGCAGGGTGGGGGGAGGAGGAGGTTACTGCCTTTGACCTTGACAAAGTATCTGGGAAAACCCGGGCCTGTCTCCAGGCCCTCCACCTTTCTGTTTTCGTCAGAGCTCAGGGCAGAGCAAGAGGCTAAGGGACAGTTTGACTTTCTGGTGGCAAGGTTGGCCCTATAGTGCACTGGCCCATCCTCATAAATCTTTAAAACAACCCATCTGAAGGAGAACAATGATCTAACCAGGACACACGGTCATCGCCAGTGAAGTTGATTGTCACTGGAATCTTTCTGACTTCCTGGGGGTTCTGTCTCGGTTCATAGACTTGGGGCTTTTTGAAGGAGGAGGAGCAGCCCGCGGTCTGTCCAAGGGAGCACACAGCACCCTCACATTCAGTCAGAGATATCAGGAGGAGGGTATGTATTTACAGGGCGTGACTTACAGAGTGTGGGCGGCAGGGGGCATGAAGAATCATGCAGGCTCCCTGGGGGGATGGCTGCAGGGCTGCTCCCACCATGAGGCCTGGACTATGATGGCAGGCAGGAACCTGGCGGGGGAAGTGCATGGAGTCCACAGCCTTGAGAGAGTGAGACCTTCAGCTGTGGGACACACCAGCCCGAGGCAGCCCGGCAGGAAGGGAGCCCGAGGAGTAAACACTGGACCTTGCTTGGCCCCTTCATGTTGATTTTACACCAGGGTGCCTGTGGGCAGCCGCAGGCAGAGTGCAAGGGTGTGTCCATTCTACAGGAAGCACAGGCAGCTCCTTTGGCAGAAAACAATGTGGAGGGGGCAGAGCGTGGATGTGCAGGGCATTGGTTAGACTGTGCGTGGCAGCGGTTTAAGCAGACGTGTGTGTCAGGGCAATTGGGCAGGGCGTTTTTTCGGGCATTTGTGTCAAGTTTTAGGACAGGCTGAGAAATCACACATATGCAAATAACAGCTGATGTGTTGTTAGGGCTCTCCCGTAATAGGCTGGAGCTGGGTGCAGGGGAGGGGCTAGGGAGATGAGAATTGCTCTGCATGATTGATGGGAGAGAACTGGAGGAGGGGCATGCGCCAAGGGGCAGAAATGAGGAAAGATGGGGTTGGAGAGAGAGGAAAGCTGCCAGGAGGAGGGCAAGGAGACTGGGCTGGGAGCCAAGTGGGGGGAAGCAATCTGTGGCAGTTCTTTGATGGCAGATCGGCTTTTAATGGCAAAGAGGTCTGTGACTGCAAAAACCAAAATGTGTAAAACTTTTGGGGGAAAAGGCCATATTTTTATGACTTTAGTGTAGGCAACGATTTCTTTAACAAGATTCTCAGACTGTAGGGAAAAAACTGATGACTTTGACATTAAAATTTAAAAACTTCTGCTCAAAACATATTCCTGTAAATAAAGTGAAAACACAAGTCACAGATTAGAACTTATTTGCAATATAAGTAACTGATGAAGCATTAGTATCAGACTATCTAAAGAATTTCTGAAAATCTGTAAATAAAAGACAAGCAGCCAAATGGAAAGGTGGACAAAGGACCCACAAACAGGGAAGTGGAAGAAGAGAGAACATGCAAGGTAAAGAAATATATACAAAACTCAGGAATTTGCAAGTCAGCAGGAATACATGAATCAAAATCACAGTGTGATATCTTTTCTCACTCAGCAGATCAGCAAAACTTGAACACCTGACCACACCAGGTGACAGCAAGTTGGGAAAACAAGTGTCTGGTCCTTTGCTGCAGAGGAAGTCCCTGCATGAAGCATCCAAGAGAACAGAAACCATGCACAAAATGTACAAGACCCAACTAGTACACTTTTAAGTACAGGCCACAGAAAAAAGCTCACAAATGTACAAAGACGTGCACAAAGTTTCAGTAGTATTGTTTATAAGAGCAGGCAACCTGGAAGCATCCACCAATTGGAGAATGAATCCATAAATTAGAGTAAACTTGTAAAACGAAATGCTGGAACCATTACAATCAATGAGCCAAAGCTACATTGATAAATCTCCGAAACATGATGTCGAATCAGAAAAGCTCCGTGGCGAATGTGTCACCACACTACTTCCATAAAGTTTAACTGGATGCCCAGAAAAGGTGGTCCAGGTTTACCTGAAGTTGTTTGCAGTGCCGAGGGGTGAACACCCCCTGCCTCCCTCCTCGCCCCACTCCTCAGTGAGAAAGAACCTCTGCACAGGTGAGGGCGGGAGACTGGTGTGTGAGTGTCAGTGCGTGAGAACGCGTGTGTGAGCGTGAGAGAATATGGGTGAGAGGCAGGCAGTGTGAGTGTCGGGATGTGCATGACTGTTGGTGTGAGACACGTGAGGGGTTGCGTCACGTCTGTGTGCATGTGGGTGAGTATGAGGTAGGCGTATGAGTGTGTACGGGTGAGTGCATGCGTGTGGGGAGGAAAGTGTTCATATGAGTATGTAGATGTGTGTCAGTGTTTGACAATGTGTATGAGTGTATGAGCATGAATGAAAGTGTGTGAGTATGAATATGTGTGACAGAAAGTGTGTGAGTGTAAATATGAATATATATGTATGTGTATGAGTGTGAGCAGTGTGTGAAAATGGGTGTATGGGTGAGCAGGGTGTGTGGCAATGGGTGTGAGTGTGTAAATTCATGCATGTAAGTGTGTGCTAAGGATGGGGCTGAGGCTCTGGGTGTGGGAGGAAGCCCTGACTGGCTCCCCCAAGTTGGCTGCCCTTCCAGCCTCCCCGTCCATGGGCACAGGGCCATTCCTGCCAGCGGGGCCAGCGTGGGGAGACACACGAGGAACGAGCTCCCGGTGTCTTTAGAAGTCGCCGTTGAGGGAAGAACACAGCGATGGGAGCTCAGGCAAGGGGACCTTGTGCCCACAGGCCTTTCCACGAATGTTCCTACACAAGCTTTCCAGCAGGTGGCAGTTTGCAGCAGGAAGTTGAGACAGGCCCAACCCCAGGGTTGGGGGAGGGCGCTGATGTTACAGTTCTCCTTTCCCCCACTTTCCACAGGCTTTCCTGCCTCCCCAACCCCAGCTTTTCCTTCCAAACCAGGGGTTCATTCCAGCAGGTGCCACATGTTCACAGGGGCTTGCTCTGTGCTGGCCGCTGTGCACAACGGTGAGCAGAGCAGATCGGGGTACCTTCTACAGCTGGTGCCCAAGGGAGGGAGCAGGTGTGTGCCCAGGGGCAGTGCCTGACCCTGAAACCTGGTCTGCATCCCACACCAGCACACTCCACACATCAGACCCCACAGCCTCTCTGACCCAAGCCCCTCTGCGAGTTCCTGCTGTGCGCCTTGGTCTCTGCCATTAGACCCCTGGTGCCCTGGGACAGTCTAGCCTCTTCCATGTCTGCGTGTTTCAGAGCAGGCAGCCCGTCCTGGTGGACAAACATGGGGACTTTGCGTGGGTATGAAGTTCCCTGCAAAAGCATGGGGCCTGCAGCGGGTATCTTGGCGAGCGCTCGCCAGGTTCATCAGAGGGCGCAGTGGGTTGCATTGTGTCCCTCCAAAGAGATGTGTTTAAGTCCTGATGCCTATTACCTGCGGATGTGTCCTGATTTGGAAATAAGGTCTTCACAGATGTCGTCAAGTCAAGATGGAGTCATTTGAGCTGGATTAGATGAGCCCTAAAGCCAATGTCCTTATATGAAGAGACACAGAGACAGACACACATGGAGGAGAGGCCATGTGATGACTGAGGCGGAGACCGGAGGGATGCAGCCAGAAGCCAAAGATTTCCAGCCACCACCAGAAGCGGAAGAGGCAAAAAGGATCCTGCCCTGGACTTTGCAAAAGGAGTGAGGCCCCGCCCACACCTTGATCTCAGACTTGTGGCCTGCATAAAGTGAGAGACAGATTTCTGTTGTTTTAAGCCTGAGGTTTATGATCCTCTGCTAGGGCAGCCCCAGGGAGCTTATTCACAGGGCGTGCACAGGAGCTGGAGGGAGGCAGGCCTGGCCCTGGCTCCCGCCTCTCTTTTTCTCTGAGAACTGGCTTGGCAGTGGGGGAGCACGTGGCTCCTGCCCCGCCTCGGAGCACAACTCTGCTCAGCCGCTGCACACAGACCTCTTCGCAGGAACACGTGTTCCTCCCTGGCCCTCGTGTGCTCTGAGGACAGACCTGAGGTGCTGCTTCGGGCAGAGGCGTGGTGAAGCATCCTGCCCCGGCTACTCACAGCGTGTGAAGGATGTTCCCTCCGAGCCTCAGTCTCCTCATCTGCGAGAGGAGCTGGTGACTCCACGGGCTTTGGTAAGGGTGGCATCAGGCACAGCTGTCCAGCACGGGCACAGCAGACGCTCAGTAATCCCTTGTAACTACCGCAAGTATTGAGTGTTTCTTAAAACAATGGGTAAGTGAAGAGACTACTGACTCCTTGGTTTCCTCCTGACAGTGACTTAGCCCCAGAGCTGGGAAGCCGGTGGAGGAGCAGGTGGGAGGACCACGGCCTGGGGGCATTAGGCTCTGACCCGGCACTCACTCACACGGAGAGAGTTCTGCAGGAGCACTGAGGGGGAAAGTCCACCTGCAAGGAGGAGTCCCCTGCAAGAGGCTCTTAGAGCTTGCATGCAGTTTACGGGTTAAAACCCGGTGTTTGAGAGAAAACAGAGGTTCCACTCTTGACAAACAGAGGCTATGAGGTTCTCAGTGGAACATGAGTGCTTCGGAGGCATCGGATCCAACTGGAAGGTTTCTGAAGTTGGGTGGAATGCAGGCACATGTTGGAGCACAGGACTTTCTGGCAACACGTGGCAGAGACTCCGTTTCAGAGACTGACCTTCTCGGTGCTCCTGCAGTAACATACATTCACGCCGCTGAGCATAAGGATGGCAGCAGATGACTGGGAACAGTCCTTTGCCAACAGCAAGTGCTGGCAGCAGTGAGTGGAGGCTGGGCCTGCGACAATGGTGTGGGGGCACCGACCGGAGACCCTGGGGCCCAGGTGCAGATCTCCCTTGCTCTGTGGGCCTGCCTGGCCTTGCCCCTTTGACCTCTGTCTACAACTGGAAGAATTTGCTCTCATTTGTGGGAGGACAGGGCAGCGGAAGCCACAGTTCTAAGAGAAGGTTGAGGGCAGATTTTTGTTGCTTTTTTTTAGGTTAGATATTTCTGTGGGACTCAAATGGGGGCACTCTACCCTGATGTGAGTGGACACACAGACCTTTAGAAATAAGCAGTGATACTTGTTAGACTCTGCACTCACATAGATTTGCAGTTTGGGGGTTTGGCTGTTTCAAATGAATGGCCAATCACAT
The DNA here is from genome assembly GCA_004026765.1 of Micronycteris hirsuta. Lineage (NCBI taxonomy): Eukaryota > Metazoa > Chordata > Mammalia > Chiroptera > Phyllostomidae > Micronycteris > Micronycteris hirsuta. The sequence goes on along the minus strand of PVJI01001617.1, from coordinate 26,321 downwards.
GCCCTGTGTACCTTTTCTGTAGACAATCAATAAATCTAGGCAACTGGAGAACATTCTTAGATACAGAAGGCACTTTGGGCATAAAGATGTTGCTTTTAGTGTTACTTGCCAGTGAAAATGTTGGAAACAATGAACATGTCCAAGGCTAGAAGACAAAACAAGCACTGCTTCTTTCTTTAGATGGGCCACGGGTCATCAGAGCAGTGGGTAGACGTGTTAACTTGGGTCTGACCATGGTCCAGCAATTCATGTCCCAGAATTCCTCTCAAGGACATGCACAAGGGAGAGTACACTGGAGTGTTACAATCACTGTGAAAAAACTCAGAAACCACCTCGCTGCCCAGCAGAGACTTGGGTGAAGAAGCTGCTGACCTTGGAGAGAATGGAATTCGGTCTTTGCATCAGAAACGGATGGGCAAATTCAAGAGGATTAGATGTGGGTGGGGTTAAAGAAGATTCACAAAGGAAGTGGAAGCAGATCAGGTTTGGTAAGGGGGAGCCCTTGGCACCCCTAGGCCTTCAGGCAGGAATGCAGCCCCTACCCACCCAGGGGGAGCAGAGTGGGGGTGGACAGCCCGCGTGGAGGGGCCTGCAGCACAGCAGGGTCATGTCAGAAAGGCGGCCACAGCGTTCAGAACCATGTCTGTGTATAGCCCAAAATCCTGAGTCCTTGCTCTCCCAATTTCACTGAAGCTATGACTATAAAATGAAATAAAAATATTGCATGAATATATGTAATATATATGTGAATATATGTATATATAATGAAAAATATGTATAACCACAAGCACATATGTAGGTATGATCTTAAGTTTGTAATTAAGTAAACAAATTAATTTATATAGAGGCTTTAAAACAAGTCATGCTCTGGTCACGTGAGCACATGGAGTTAGCAGCAACACCCCTTGGGTGTTGGGGTTGAGGGCGATATTATTTTCCTCTGTCCTCTCATTAGACTTTTTATTTTCTGAATATTTGGAAATGAGCATGTACTGCTCTTACAATGAGAAAAGTAGCTATTTTGCAATAAATACATAAATAAATGTTGCAAAGAAAAGCAGTGCTTCCCAGGATTATGAAAGAGTGTGGACGGGGCTTCCTGACACGCTGCAGGGGAGGACAAGAAGTCAGGCTGCCCGTGGGTGCTCGGCGAGTCTGACCTGCGCAGACAGAAGTGGCCCTGCCTGGGAAGATGGTGCCGACAGGCCCACCGTGGTGAGGGCAGCATGGGAGGGCCCGATGCTGCCCTTCCTCTGGGTTCAGGGTTTCTTTAAAATCCATGCACTAAAATTAACCAAATGGGCTTCTAGAAGAGCGGAGGGACTCTGTGTCAAGGAAGGGAGCTGAACTCTATTTCCAGAAGAGGAAGGGGCCCGATCAGATCTCGAGGGTCCTGTGAGGCAGGACAGAGTCCAGTCTCCCAGTTTCCAGGTGGGGAAGCCAGGACCAGAGAGGGGCTAACACCCCTCCCTCACTCGCCGTACTCAGTTGTCACATTCGCTGCCTGCAAGAGCTCTTCAGGTTAAATGCTCTTAAGGTCTGCATCTCATCAGAAAAGACAGAGAGGGGGTTTGCAGCATGAGGAATTATGAGCAGCAAAGTCTCCCACAACACACTCCAGGAGGTGGTGCGGGAAGTCCTGCGCGGGAACCAGCATGAGCACTGCAAGTTTCTGGAGACAGTGGAGCTGCAGATCAGCTTGAAGAACTATGACACTCGGGACTCTCCTCTTGGCACCGTCAGGCTTAAGTCCACTCCCCGCCCCAAGTTCTCCGAGTGTGTTCTGTGGGACCAGCAGCACTGTGACGAGGCTGAGACAAGGCTGTGGCTATCCCCCACGTGGACATCGAGGTCCTGAAGAAACTCAACAAGAATAAGAAGCTGACTTCCGGCCAAGATGGAGGCGTAGGCAGACACACTGTGCCTCCTCACACAACCAAAAGAGGAAAAACAACAATTTAAAAAACAAAAACAGCCAGATCTGACAGAAAATTGAACTGAGTGGAAGTCCGACAACCAAGGAATTAAAGAAGATACGTTCATCCAGACCGGTAACCGGGGCGGAGCTGGGTGGAGAGCACTTGGCGAGACGAGGTTTGTGGAGCGGTACCAGCAACACTCCAGCTGCCTGGAGAGGCCCGTGGCAGGTGCGCCTGCCCAAAACGCGGCGGGTGCACTCAGCGAAACCGGGGCTGAGACTGGTGGACTGGGCGGTCCCTCATTCTCGCGCAGATAAACCGGGAGGAAGAGCTGGGGAGCCGAACAGACCCACCAACACAGGGAAATAAAGCCTCAAACCACCAACTGAATACACCTGTGGGGGTTGAGGCGGCAGTGGGAGGAACTTCCGGCCTCACAGGAGAGTTCGTTGGGGAGACCCACAGGGACTTGGAACTGTGCAGGCCTGTCCACTCACCCCGGAGCCAGCAAAGAAGGGCCCAACGTGCTTGTGGGTAGCTGGGGAAGTGCGGAGAACAAGGCAAGCGCCATTGTTCTCTCAGTCCCCGCCCCCACAGACAACATCACAACACATCGATGTGGTTGCCCCGCCCTGATGAACACCTAAGGCTCCGCCCCTAAAAGTAACAGGCGCACCGAGGGAAAAAAAATGGCCCAAATGAAAGAACACATCAAAGCTCCAGAAAAAATACAACTAAGTGACGAAGAGATAGCCAACCTATCAGATGCACAGTTCAAAGCACTGGTAATCAGGATGCACAGGATTCGACAAAAAAATTGTCGCAATTACTTGAACAAATGAGAAGGGATGAGAAGGAAACTGGGACTCAAATCAACAGAGTGGACCAGAAGCAAGAAAAAAACATCCAACCAGAAAAGAATGAAGAAACAAGAATTCAAAAAACTGAGGAGAGGCTTAGGAACCTCCAGGACATTTTTAAACGTCCCAACATCTGAGTCACAGGGGTGCCAGAAGAAGAAGAGGAAGACCAAGGGATTGAAAACTTATTTGAACTAATAATGAAGGAGAACTTCCCCAAGCTGCTGAAGGAAATAGATTTTCAGGAAGTCCAGGAAGCTCAGAGAGTCCCAAAAAAGTTGGATCCAAAGAGGAACGCACCAAGACACATCATAATTACATTACCCAAGGTTAAAAATAAGGAGAGAATCTTAGAAGCAGCAAGAGAAAAGGAGACAGTTACCTACAAAGGAATTCCCATAAGACTGTCAGCTGATTTCTCCAAAGAGACTTTGCAGGCAAGAAGGGGCTGGAGAGAAGTATTCCAAGTCATGAAAGGCAAGGACCTACATCCAAGAATACTCTATCCAGCCAAGCTATCATTTAGAATGGAAGGGCAGATAAAGTGCTTCTCAGATAAGGTCAAGTTCAAGGAGTTCATCATCACCCAGCCTTTATTATATGAAATGTTAAAGGGATTTATATAAGGCATGGAGGAATATCAACAGGGGAGTGGTAGGGGGAGAGAGGGGGGAAAGGTACAGAGAATAAGTAGCATAAAAGGCAGGTAGAAAACAGACAGGGGGAGGTTAAGAATAGTATAGGAAGTGTAGAAGACAAAGAACTTATGTGCATGACCTACGGACAAAAACTAAAGGGCGGAGAATGGTGGGTGGGGGTGGAGGGAAAGAAAGGGGGGAAATGGGACAACTGTAATAGCATAATCATTAAAATATATTTTTAAAAAAAGAATAAGAAGCTGGCCAAGAAGTGGGATGTTTTTTAGGCTTCAGAGTCTCTGATCAGGCAGATCCCACAAATCCTGGGCCCCAGCCTGAGTAAGGCTGGCAAGTTCTCTTCCTTGCTGACCCACAATGAGAACATGGTGACCAAGGTCGATGAAATGAAAGCCACGATCAAGTTCCAGATGAAAAAGATGCTGCGTCTGGCAGTGGCTGTTGGCCATGTGAAGACGACAGATGATGAGCTTGTGTACCACATCCACTTAGCTGTCAATTTCCTGGTGTCACTGCACAGAAAGAACTGGCAGAACGTTTGGGCTTTGCACATCGAGAGCACATGGGCAAGCCCCAGCGCCTGTACTGAGGCACAGCTTAGGAAACCATACTGCTACTATTAAAAGAGAGAGAGCAAGAGAGAAGTTATACAACTCACCGAAGGCCATATGGCCAGGAGCAGGCTTTGAATCCCAGAGCCGGCCTTCCTAGGCCTCACGTTAGGCTGTGTTTGCTGTCTCCTGGAAGGGCTTCTCCTTCCTGGTCAGTTAACCTCCTCCCCAACCAGGGTACAGTCCTTGTAGCTAAAGGCCACTGCTCTGCCTTGTCCAGGCTGTTCCCTTGCCTGAAACACACTCCCTTTCTACTCTGCCTGGGGGAGGAGTGGCTGGGCTCCTGAGTGGGCTGCACCCCTTCCTACCCATGGTGACTTGACCCCAGCTTTAGGCCATGCCTCCCCACCCCCTCTAGCTCCAGCCACAGCAGGATGACATCTCTTTCTGGCCGGCCAGCGTTTTCTCATTCTGCCAAGACTTTCAGGAGCACAGCTGGGATGGCTGGTAACCAGAGGGTCCTGGCCCTGAGTAGCCTTCCTGGCTGCTGGACCCCAGGGATATGGAGAGCACAGAAAGAGCTTCTCTTCTCTCCAGCTGCCGAGAGAGAACCCAGCTGCTGGCTCAAGGTCAGAGTGACCCCAACAGACCTGTCCCAGGCTCAGGGTTGGCCCTGCTTCCCTTCCAGGAGGAATAGAAAGCAAAACCTCAGTCTGTGGGCCCACGATGAGCCTGGGGGTGGGAAAGGGTACAGAGACCACTGCCTGGACGCTCGCACCGCCATTTGGGAGCAAGAGGTTAAAAAATTCCCACTGCTTGGGCAAGAAAGGATGGACTAAGGGTCCATGCCAGCCCAGTGGCCGGGTTCGATTCCTGCAGGAGCATGGTGAGCGCTCGTGAGGCTTCTGGAGGGACTGCAGTGGTCGTAGACGGGAAAAAATTTACACCCTTGCTTCAACACCTTTTTAAAAAATCCTCACCTGAGGACATGCTTATTGATTTTAGAGAGGGAGGGCAAGAGAGAGAGAGGGAGAGAAACATCGATGTGAGAGAGAAACATTCATGGGTTGCCTCTCGAAGCCAGGCGTCCCATCAAGGTGTCTTGACCAGGGACTGAACCCCAACATAGGCATGCGCCCTCACTGGGAATTGAACCTGTGACTTTTTGGTTTATGGGACGATGCTCCTACCAGCGGAGCCACACCAATCAAAGATTCACCAACTTTGAGCTGATACATGCAGGCCCCAGATTCAGTGGGATTAGCTGGGAGGCAATTTTGACACCCACAGAAACCTCAGATGGGGTCACACCAGATTCAGAGTAAGTAACACTATGTGCACTCCCAATTCTCCTGGCAGGCGCTGTGATCATCCCCACTTTACTGAAGAGAAAACCAAGGGCCTGCAGGTCAACATCACCACTCAAGGTGCCACAGCTCAGGAATAGCGGATTCGGGATTTGAACCCAGGTCCATCGAAACCAGGAGCACACACACTGAACTGGTGCACCAGGTTGCATCATTCCACAGGTGCCCATGGCCTCCTGCTGGGCCAGCCCCAAAGGGAGAGAGAGATGGCAGTATTAGAGCCTGTTGTTTAAGGTGCTAGTAAAGAAACACGTATCACTAGATCTTTATCTAAAATGGTACTTTTTAAAAGATTTATGTAACCGGTTGGTTATGTCCTATGTATTTTATTGGTGCATTTAAAACATTCTGAGAAGGGACCCATAAGCTTCATGAGAAGGCCAGTGTGGTCCATGGCATAAAAAAGGGCCAGGAACGTTTCCGAGCACGCCCAGGAAACGACAACGATGAGGAGGGGGAAATAAAGTGCCGGCTGCATGAGGGCAAGGGGCGCCTCGCTAGCTCACTGCTCTATTTGAGTATCTAAGTGAGCTTCTGATCAGGGGCAGCGCCAACGGGTGCCGTAGGGAAGCTCGTGCCTTTTCACCAGCCCCACCCCCACCCGCCATAGGAACAATCTAGGCAGCTTTCAGACAAACCTCCTAGGATCCTCTGGAGAGATCCGTGCCAGGGCACTTCTCCTACAGAGACCTTGGAGCAGCCAGGACCTCAGTGTCACCCATGGAAGGGATGAGTCCCACAGAGTGTGCGGAACATGGCTCTGGATCAGATGACCCGATTTCAAATCCCGGCCCTCACAATTTACTGGCTGGGTGACCTTGAGCAATTTCCACAACCTTTTGAAAGTTTTCCCTCCTCTGTAACATAGGTTTAATCACAGAATTTTAATAAAAATTTTCTCTATATACTTGCTTCATCATGTATCTGTGTACCCACCCATCCATCACCCATGCATCCATCCACCCATCCATCACCCATCCATCTGTCCAGCTATCCACCCACCCACCTACCTATTCATCCTTCTTGGTTATTTTTATGTATTTCAGAGTACCTACATTTTCCCCTAAATCCTTCAACACGAGTACTGTTAACAGGACATTAATATTTCAGAAATTTAAATTTACTTCTGGAAATGCAGATGGCCAAGACCTGCTTCCTTTTTTGCCTGTCCCCCTCGCACCTTGCAGCCACAAACTGAGAGATCCCTGGCCAAGAACCAAGAAGACCCTCTGGATTCCCTCCAGATGCCTGGTTCCTGGAGGACCCCCTTCTGTGGAGAACCCGAGCACAGAAGCTGGTGTCTTACTTCACTGGTGCTTTGATTCTCGTGAGGCCCAGAGTATGAGCTGAGTATTGCTCGTTGCTCTGGAGACACGTGCGTAACTTCTTCCCTGGGTGCCCTGCTGCTCTGGCGCTGATGCTGAGCTTGGACCGGCGCTCACAGAGGTTGTACGTCCCTGTCACTGGAGGTGGTTACACAAACACTGACAGGCGCTCTGAAGGGGTGGGAGGATGCCATGCAGAGGGCTCAAACCCAGAGCAGCGGCGGAACCACATCAGGGTGTCCCGGTCTCGGCACTGTTGGTATTCTGGGTTGGATAACTCTGCTGGGGGGCCACCCTGTGCACTGTGGGGTGCCCTGCAGTAACCCTGGTCTAGATGCCAATAGCACCTACATCCAACCGAAATGAAAACCAAAAATGACTCCAGTCACTGTCAGATGTCTCTGTGGGGTTGGGAGGCACTCATCCCTGGTAGAGAATTCCTAAGCTGAAGGAAATGGAAGGTCCCTTCTATCTTGAAATTCCATGATTTATCCTGTTCTCAGGACTGTCCCCATCCCCCATTCTCTTTGCTCATAGTGCTGCATCCTTTCTGTTGCTATGGAAACTGGGAATTTTCTTGCCTCTTCCAACTCTTTGCTCACCTCATTTATGCTTCTTTAAACTAACAAAGCCCAGGGGACACTACCACAGACAGCCTCAGTTTCCTTTTCTTTCAGAGGAGAGCAACAGCAGCTTGACCTCCAGAGATCGATTGGGGATGAAGTAAGCGGGTGCAGAGAAGATCGCCAGCATACTGCGGCACACGTGAAGCACACTGCTCTCAGAACTGGGGTGAGCGTCTGCAGGAAGAGGGGCAACGAACCAGAGTGGCCAGGCCTAGCCAGCAGGGCAGGCGGGCTGCCGGGGCAGGGCTGACATCGATGGGAAACTGAAGGACTGCTGTTCCCTGAGCAGGTGGAAGAGCCGGAGTCTGGGGGTGGTCCTTGCCCTGGAAGCAACAAGCTCCCTGGAGAATTCTGAGCAGGGGGTGAGTGACATATTGGGTGTGAAAAGAGGGCTGGAGAGAGACTGGCAAGCCAGGGGGAGGAAGTTACAATAGTCCAGGATATACAAGGTGGGGCCTGGACCCAGTGAGGTAGCCAGAGGAAGGTCAGGGCGGGAGGAAGGCAAACAGAGGGGGAAGCTGGTTCTCGTGAAGCAGGAAACGGAAGGTGAGGCCAGGAAAGAGCCAGACTTCCCTGAGGAGGGAGCCAGGCCACCTCGGGCAGGGCCAGGCCTCCGGGCAGGTCCAGGCCAGGGACTCAGAGAAGCAAAGCAGAAACTAGCCAACACTCTCCCTGTCTCAGAGCCTGGTTTTCATGGGACCGACTCTGCTTCCATCACAGTCGTAACCGTCTGACCACATAATACCTTTAGAAGTCATTGCCAGAGCCTGTGCCTGGAGAGATTGACAACAGCCCGATGTCCCTAGGTGGGGGACTGGTTACACGCCTTCAGGTAAACTCGCACAACGACGGATGCATGTCCCTGTAACCCTGTGCCCTGTCTGGGAGGAAGCTAAGCTCTGTTGTAGAGGAGGTGTGTGCGGAGCAGTGCGCTCTGTGCTGTCTCACTTGGGTGGACAAGAAAAACAACCTATAAGCATATGTGCACTCAGTTTTTCTGGAAAGACCCCTGAAATTGGTCACTTTGCATGTCTCTGGGGCAGCTGGGAGCTGGGACAGGGCTGAGAAAAAGATTCTCCCTTTATTGTAGATCCGGTTGGAAACGGCGCATGGCTGAGGGGACAGAAGCAGGCTCTGACACGGTGGCACACGGAGTGTGTTTTGCCATGGCACCCGAGGGTGTCCGGATGCCGGCAGTCAGGTCTGGGCAGCAGTTCCACCTTGGCAACAGTGACCTCATCCAGCTCCCGTCCTCAAGGCCACGTGATGACAGCCCTTCCGCCAGCAGCTCTCGCCTGCAGGTGCGGAGAGGTCTGCAAAGCACAGATATCAGCTTCTCAAAAGCCCTGAGTGCACATGCCATTGGCCGCAGGGAAGCCTGGGGCCTGGGGGTTTTCAGCTGGGACCTCAGCTCCCTGGACAAAATCGGAGCTCTGATAAGAAGAAGGGAGACGTGGAGACAGGGCTGGCACCCGGTGTGCTTTTGTGTGTCATGCTAGGTAACTCAGTTACCTCTCAGGAGCAAACAGACCTTTCCAACACTTGTCCCGCCCCTCCACTCCCCAGTTGCAGTCTGGTACACAGCCTTGCCTGAGCTCGGCGTGCCCTGTGGAGCAAGATGCGGGCACAATTTGGAGGAGGCCCAGGGCAGCATGGACGCTCCTTTTCCTGCTGGTGGGAGAATGGAGACATGGCAGGTGACAGGTGAGAAGGCAGATGGTACCTGAGTGGGGTAGCAGTCTGCGACATAATGAGGTAGCTCATTAGCAGGAGATATTTGGTGGTGGCCTAGCACCCAGCCCCAGCCCAACTCACTCCGCCCAGGGGCGTGGGGTCAGGGACCTGCTGCTGCCTGTCCAGACACAGCCCTGTCTGCATGCAAAGGGTTCTTTGATGGCCCCCTGTGATGAGCTGGGGTTCTCAACTCTCCTACCTGGAGATAGATGTGATTCAAATGCAGGTCCTAGGCTCCTCCACCCAGAGAGGAAGATTCAGTGAGTCAGAGGGGCCCAGCAACCTGGCTCCCAGGTGATTTTGATGCAGGCAAGCTCCTGCTGGACTACAGAGCCATATGTAGCCAGATGTAGTTTCTTGAGTACCAACTATGGGCTAGGCACAATTCCCTTTCTATACATTAGGTTTTGCTGAATCCTCATGGGGAATCATCACCCACGATGTAAAACTATTAGTCCATTTCACAGACAAAAAAATGGAAGTCTAGGATGTGAAGTCCCTTGATCAAGATTACACAGCTGTCTGGGAGGAGCCTCTGTCCTGCCAGACACCCCTGCTCTTGAGAGCAGGCAAAGTCTTGCACCTGAGCTGTCCTGTGTAGTAGCACAATGCCCTTGGAAGTCTGGCAGACTTTAACAGATGGGGTGGACCGGGGCCCTGGGGGCTGTGTCACCACTCAGAGTCCCAGCCCTACCAGACAGTAGATACCCGTATTTGTCAGGGAAACAGAACCAACAGGATGTGTATTTATAAATGTATATCTGTCTAGCTGTCTATCTGTCTGTCTATCTATCTATCTATCTATCATCTATCTATACTGAGAGGGAAAGAGAGAACCAGAAAGAAAGAGAGCAAGATTCCTTTTAAGGGATTGGCTCACAAAATTATAGAAGCTGGCATTTCAAAATCTGCAGGGTGGGCCAGCACAGGCTGGAGACCCGGCGAAGTGTCATGCTGCAGTTTCAATCTGAAGGCCATCTGCTGGTAGAATTCCCTCTTGCTTGGAGAAGGTCAGTCTCTTATTCTATTCAGGCCTTCAACCAGTTAGACGAGGCCCACCCAGATTGTGGAGGGCAATCTGCTTTACTCAAAATCCTGGTTTAAATGTTATTCTCACCCAAAAACATCCTCACAGCGGCATCCAGAATGTTTAATTAGATATCTGAGTATCAGAGCTCAGCTAAGTTGACATAAAATCAATCAGCACAGAGCCCAATAGAAGTTTGTTGAATGAATAAATGACCCCTCGTGGGACCGAGAAAGGCCTGATTCTGTTAGGGAAGATTTTTCATCAACCTGGGCATCAGCCTGGACACAAAAAGTCTGCTGTGGCCCAGGCCGCCTGCCTTGATGACCACTTCTCTCTGTGGAATGAGCCCTGACCCCATATGTCACCTTGCCAGAGGGAGGTGGGTCTACACCAGGGCCCACTGGCACTCACTGCTGCTTCCCCCAGTCGGATGTGTTCAGCCATATCGGGCGAGCTGGCCCTTATGACAGTCCATTCCCCAAGCAGACAGCTTTGTCCATAATCAGAAGCATTCTTGCATCTAAGTACTAGCCACCCTCCTAGAGGTTACAAAGCTTTGTGTTTTGGGACATGGACCTTGAGGTGCCCGTTGGCTCCCATCTCTTGTTATGTAACCTGCCATCTGGGAGAGGGCTCCAAATGTTTATGGTGCGGAACTGACTCTGCCATTTCAGGGGGATATTCAGAGCCCAGACTGCCTGTTAGCAGGTGGTGTCTAGCAGGTGGCTCTGGAGTCCAACTTTCTGGGTTCAAATCCCTGCTCTGTCTCTTGGAACTATGTGATGACTTAGCCTCCTGGAGCCTCATTCTCCTTGGCTGTCAAGTGGAGAAAGTAGGAGGACCTATTTCTTGGGCTGTGTGAGAATCAGAGGAGATGGTGATGCATAAAGTGTGTGATAAGGCCTGGCATGTGGAAGGGTGTCCCTGGAGCAAAGTACCATCAATGTCATCATCATTGTGGTATCGTTTATAGACACCCAGCTCATCAGAGGTGAGTGTGCCGTGGTGGGAGGCCCCAGACTCCCTCCTTATCCCTGCCATGGGACCCACTAAAAAGGCTCAGGGAGGGAAGGTGTGAGCGTGTCCAAGCACACACCACCTGTCTTCTCACACCCCTGCTCTCCACCACAGACATCTTACCTGCCGGTCACCTCAGGCCGGCTGTGCGTGAGGAGCTCAGAGACCACAGGAAGCGGGTCTCCCGCACAGAGCAGGAGGGGCAGCTGTCCACCTGCCTCAGGTGTGGCCTGTGGCAGCACTGCTCAAACCCTATGAGGCCACCCTTTGACTGGACAGGAAGTGGACCTCTTGGGATGTCTGCTTCCTCATCTGTAAAATAGGAGTGGTGGCAGTGATGACCCCCTCGGATGGTTTTGAAAAGGAAATGAGATATGGTAGGAAAAGGGCTCACTCTAGACCTGGGCACATAGTAAGTACTCAAAATAATAATATACACTTAGGTGTAATTTAGAGAGGACGTGTTTATCAGAGATCTCTGCTATCTTTACATTGGGCTCAACCCTTGATACTTTCATTAACTTTTTTAAAACATAAGATTCAAATTTAATGATTGTAAACTGTACAATTCAGCGGCATTTGGTACATTGGAGAGTTGCTACAACCGTCATCACTATCTAATTCCAGAATTTTAATCACCCCAAAAAGAAGTGCCACACCCACCACCAGCCACTCGCCACCCCCCTCCCCTCAGCCCTTGGTAATTGTGAACCTGCTTTCCATCTCTGGGCTTTTGCCTATTCTGGATATTTCATACAAGGATAACCAGACAATATGTGACCTTCTGTATCTGGCTCCTTTCACTGAGTGTAATGTTTGCGAGATTCATCTATATTGTAGCATGAATCAGTACTTCACTGCTTTTTATGGCCAAATAATATTCCATGGTAAGGACATACCACAGTATGTTTATCTAGTCATCTACTGATCTGCGTTTGGGTTGTTTTCTTTCATTGACTTTTTAAACATATTTTTATTGGTAGACTTTCACTGAAATTTGAATACAAGCAAAAAGTATGCAAACCCTAAGTGTACTGTTGGTTGAATTCTCAGAGTGAACCCACTCACATAACAGCATCCAGGTCAAGAAACAGAACATCAGCAGCTCCCAGAACCCCCTCTGTTGCCCCCAGGCACTCTCTACCCGCCCCGAGAGTAACCACTGATGTGACCTTCAACATGGAAGATTGGTCCCTGCGAGTCGTACAGATGAATTAGACAGTATGTGCTTCCCTCGCTCATTGCTGTGCTTAAGAGATGCATCTGCGGTATGGTAGTTTCAGCTCATCCATGTTCATTGTGGCATGGGACTCCCTTGTGTGAAGAGAATAGATTTATTTACTCTGCCATCGGTGGACACAGGCGTCGTTTCCAGGTTAGGGTTATCACCCTTCGCACTGCTATGAACATTCTGGCACATGTCTGGTGAACAAAGGCACTTGGTCTGCTGAGTATGTGCCTGAGATGCAACTGGAATCATTGGGTATGTGTGTACAGCTTTAGTAAATATCGCCAGTTCTACGAAGTTCTATAATTAAAGACTGAACGTTTCTGAAAATTCCATTTGCACCACACCCTTGCCTTCCATTACTTTTGTTTCTTTTAAAGCATCGTTGGGCATCATTCAGAGAATGTACAGTTTCTTCATGAAAAGTATCTAGTTCGATGGTGCTTACCATGTCTGCAGAGCTGTGCGACGGTCACCACAGTCGATTTTAGAACATTTTCATCACCCTAAAAAAAACCCCACACTCTCTGGCCCCCACCATTCCCTCCAGCCCTAGGCAACCACTAGTTTTCTGTTTCCCTGGGCTTAGATATTTCAAGTAAATGGAATCATGTACTATTTGGTCTTTGGTAACTGGCTTCTTTCACTTTACATAATGTTTTCAGGGTTCTCCCAAGTTGTAGCACATTATCAGCCCTTCGTTCCTGTTTATGCTGATCGATATTCCGTTGTGTGGATGGACCACGTTTTGTTTATCCATTCATCAATGGATGGTCACCTGGGTTGTTTCTACCTTTTGGCTATTATGAATAAGCTATTATATGCAGTCTTGCACAAATTTCTGTATGTTTTTATTTTTGTTGGGTATAAACCTCGGAGTGGACTGCTAGGTCACGCTGCTATCAGTGGAAAGCGAGTTCTTGTGGTGTCACAAGAATATGATGTCCTGGGGCCTGCATGGGAGGGCAGGGCTCTGCAGTATGGTTTATTGCTGATGTGAAATCAAGGGGAGTCCCCTGCTGACTTCCCAGTGTCTCATCTCTGTCTCTCTTGCCATGCAAAATCAAGGCCAGAAATGGAGTCAACGTCCAGAGATTCTGTGCCCTATCAAAGTATAGTGCACTCTGCATCCGGCTCGCGTAGCGCCGGTTTCCAACTGCCGTCCATTGCTGTGCTGCAGAATCCAGGCTCCCTCCTGGAGCCTGTGTGTGGAGGCCCCTGGCCAGGGGCTCTGTAGTTGATAGGGCCACGTGCTATGGAGAGAGGACACATGAGTGCATGGGGTGAGTGTGTTACTGGGTGGGCAAGAGAAAGGACTTCTTTGTTCCCGTGGGATTATATCAGCTTGGGCTTGGGAAGGACAGGTGAATTTTCAAAAGAACCAAACAACTTCCCAAGTTCTCACGGGCTTTGGATGGGTTCACACTCCCTAGTTAGACCGTCTGGCCTCTGTGGCCCCCCAGAAGCACTGGAGGGGAAAGGGGGAGTGTTAATCCCCTTGGTGGAGCACCATGCTGTGGTCCCCTGGAATGTGAAAAGCTGTAGCTTCCTGGCAAAGCAAACCGGCCTATGGACCCCAGTTCATCAAACTCAGTGTCTAGTTCCCTTTCCTTTTCTCAATAATCACCAAATTTTGCCATGTATAATGAACTTTTTGCCAATACTTTTGAAGGAAAAACAAAGATTTTCAGTATACATGGGCGTGATGACTACATACCATGGGGGTAATCATCACACATCTAATGTGCCCACTGATGTGGGTGCGCATTATACATAGCAAAATACAGCAGCTGCATACCCGCGCTACCAATATGGCAATTCTGTGTTAAACTGTTTGGGAAACTGCCAGACTTGTTTTACACAGAGGCTGCATCATTTTACATCCTCACCAGCAGTCATCGCCGTGACCAAAAAGCATGCCACTCCACTAAAATGTGCTGGCTACGGGCCAGCCTCGGAGAACTCAGCATGTTCTTAAAGGAGGGGACACTGATGGGGAGAAGTGTCCACTGTAATGACATGACCAGCCCTGGGAAGGCCAGTGTCTGGGGAGTGTCCAGAGTGCCCTTGGTGGTCCACCATAAATGCAGTGGCCTCTGCAGTGTCTAAAGGTGGTGTCTGGCCCACAGATTTGCTGCCCATGACCTTGGCTCTTCACCCAGAGCTGTCATGCTTCTCTGGTGGCAGGAGTCTCCTGAGAAGGGCAATTGGTGCAAGCAAACTCCTCACACACGATGGGGGTGGGGGGAAGACTCGATTAAATCTCATCATTTCTAGGGAATTTCACAGAGCCCTGGACAGAAATCTTATCCAGCTCCCTGATCATCCTTTGCTTGATGGGGAAGGTTCTCAGTCACTCAGGGTATCAGAAAGTTCCCTTTGAAGTGGAGAAATTCCCCAGAACAGAGGGAGGGGCTCCTGACTGCAAAGAACACAGAGGCTCCTGGGGGGAAGATGTCAGTGAACAAATAGGGAGAGAGGTCCAAGGCGGCGCTGGCCGGTGCTTCTGTGCAAACACATTGGATATTCAGGCAGTCCACATGGACATGTCAATTGGCACTGTCCCATGCCCAGAGAGGGAAGCCCCCACTGCAGGGCTATCTGCCTTCCTCTGCCTGAGCTGTGTTTCTTGCTGTAATGAGGCCTGGGAGTCCATCAGAACCCGTACTTGGCTCAGTGTCAGGGGCTTGGACTCCACCCTTGAATCCTGAGTTACCTTGGGCAAGTCCCGGCCCATCCTAGGTCTCAGTTTGCCTATCAAAAGGAGCATGCGGTCCACCCGACAATGCTCATGGCTCCCCCAGCTCCCTCGGGAAGCTGGGCTGGCTGTACCGTGGCCTTTGGACAGCAATCCTCTGAGTCTGTTCATGGGGCCTGTGGCTCCCCCAGAGGAGCCCGGGTGGAATGTGTTTATATTCCTGAGCTGAGGGATGCCTGGTTCCTGGAGACCCACAGCCCTGGCTGGGTGCCCGTCTGCAGGGAAACGCCCGGCATCCACAGAGCCTGTGGGCCCCCCAGTGGCAGGGATGGAGAAGGGACAGGTTCCCCAGACAGGTCCATTTCGACCGGCACAGGGATCCACTCAGAGCGCCGAGGTTCTCTTCTTTCTTCATTTGCTCAAATTTTAGCTCAGCGACCTACACTCAGAGGGCATTTCATAAATATTAGTTGAATGAATACATTTGTTCATTCACTTATTCAGTCAATGAAAAATGTGGAACCCTCACGGTCAGGAACTGCGGCTGCAAAGGCTAGCTCACTGAATGCTCACCACAGTGGCCGTGTGGGCAGAGGTCCTCATGGTCTGGTTTGGCCTGCACAGCACCCTGGAGAGGTGAGTACTGTCATCTCTCTTTGAGGGGGATGAAATGCCAGGGCAGAGGGGACCTGGACCCAGGACCAACTGCCCTCAGGGCCCCCTCTTTGCTCCACACTGCCCTGTGCCCTGGGGCAGACCAGAAGCTAATCCTTACCTGCCCAAGTCAGGGTGGTGATTTTGGCAACACTTGTGTTGTGAAAAACCTGGGGAAGAGTCCACAGATGGCCGTGGTGCCCCAAGAACCCAGGGGGGAACTGTGGCCGACCTGGTGAGCCCATCTGCACACTGGCTGGGATGGTCCCCATCGCATAGGGCTGTTTGAGGATGCAGGTCACCTAGCAGAGCTCGATTTAAGAAAGCCAGCCACCCTGTGCCAGCTGTGAGCCCACTAACTTCACAGATGGAATGGGATTGAGGGGTCAGGTCTTGGGCTGGTGACACTCTGATAATATGATGGTGAGGATGATGATAATGACACCCACCATCGGAGGCCACACCCCCCAACAGCACTAGGGTGCCCATCCGTGCAGCTCTCAATGTAGGGATCTGAGAGAGCCATTGAAACCCAAACCCATTGCGGCCTCTTCTGCCTCCTAAAGATGGTGGGTGGCTGCAGGAGTGTCCCGTGGCTGTTGTAACGAATGACCACAAACTTAGTGGCTTAAACAACACATTTATTTTCTGACAGCTCTGGGGATCAGAAGTCCAACGGGGACTTGAGGGACTAAAACCAGGGGCCGCAGGACTGTTTCCTCCAGGAGACTCCAGGGGAGAACCCGTTTCCTCCTCTTTTCTGGCTTCTCAAGGCACCTCAGGCCTCGGGGCATGGCCTCACATCACAGTGTGTCACCCCTGCCCGCGGCCTGTGGCACATCACTGTTTCCCCCTCCCGTGGTCAGGTCTCTGCCCGTCTCCCTTTTACAAGGCCCACCCCGATAATCTAGGATCCCCCACCATCTCAAGATCTTAGCCACACCTGCAAACTCCATTTGCCATGTCAGGTCACATATCTGCAGAATCCAGGGATCTGCACAGACGTCTTGCAGGACCATTCCTCAGCCCACCATGGTGACAATGAACCCGGGGGAATGCATCTCTGTACTACTCCCTGCCGCTTACCAAGACAGGAGGTGGCCAGAGAAGGATCCAGAAACACAGATCACAGCTTTTTCTTCCTGCTGTGGGACCCAGCTTGGGAGACCTGTCCCCGTGGTGCTCAGGGAGCCAGACATGACCCTACGGTGAGACCCTGGGAAAGTGGGGACAGTGCTGTCTGCAGATCCCACCAGCAGGAGCCTCCTGGGCACCCAGTTCACTGCCCCCTCTTCCTCTAACTCACTGGTTCCCAGATGAGCCTCCTGCACGGATACAGCCATCATCCTTGTCCCAGGGCCTGCTACGGCAAGTTCCTGAGACTCTGAATTGCTTTTGTAAACCGGGGGCAGCAGTCACCTCTCTGCACATCAGGAGGGTCAAGTGTACAGAGTCAGGGAGAGCTGAGTGGATGCTGGCCCTCCTTCCCTGAAGGTACCCATCATGACAGGGAGGTAATAATTTGCTTCTTAGCACCAACCCAGATTGGTTCAGGGCAATTTCACAGCCAAGAACATCCAAGAAAAAACCACTGCTAGTGGCCCTCAGACTGTGTCCTGTCATGCTGTGGAAAAACTGTGGCCCGTGGTGCGGTGAGGCCTCACAGGGGGTGAGCGGGCAAGGTCTCCTACTCAACAAGCGAGCGTCCGGAGGCCGAGGCTATGCCCCTGGGAAACTAGCGTCTGGGAGGAGGGCCAGGATTCCTGGCCCCCCCAGCCAAAGGCGGCACGGCTCTATTTGTCTTCTGAGTTACATTCTTGTCCTGGACGTGGCCATTTGTTCCTGGAGAAACAAATGTTATTTTGTGTTTACAAAAGGACTGCCAAGCTACTTGGTGAGAGTCCTGTTCAACCTGGGCACGGGATCCCTGAAAACCAGCAGTGGTGGCGGGCAGAGCAGCCTCCTCAGAAGGAAGGAGGATGAGGCAGGGTGAGGACGGCCAGAGAAGCCTGGATCCTGGTTGTTTCCCGGGCTGAGACCCACAGTGGGGGCTGTGTTGGACCAGAAATGACACGCGCCTTCTTAAGGCCACATCAATTGCTCAGTTCAACATTCACATGCTTTGCACTCTGAAATCTCTCCAGTCCAGAGTTTTGCTACCTGACCCATGGAACCATGGCAGTCCTCACAGTGGCCTCCAAGGCCTCTGACCTCTGACCCCCTGCTTTCCACTGCCCAGGTCCACCATGGTCTGACTCCAGAGCTCCGCCTTGCTCCTGGTTAGAGACAGCCCTAGGCTTGGCCTGCACCCCTCTCCTGGTGCCCACCTGCCTTCAATCCCAGGAAGAAACCCCTGAGAAGCCAGGTGCTGTAGCTAGAAGGCCCCAGCCTGGGTCACTGCTATTGTCTCTAGCCGCTCCCACTTCCGAGCCGCCACCATCACCAGGGAAAGGCAAAAGACTGAGCCACTTGGTTGATGTCTCCTGGCCAGCATACCCAAGTCCTGGTGGGCTGCCCAATGCAGTGGGTGCTGCCTCCCCTAGGGACCGAGTTGGAAGTTTCTGGAATGAGGTTGTTCGTCACGGTGATCAGGAGCACTGACTGCACTTGGGGGATGCCAGGCACAGATTCTGGCCATGACACTTGAGCAGCGTCTTTTATCCGCCTGTTTTAGGACATCCTGTGGGATATCCATGCAGGTGGAGACCCTGATAAAACTGCATGTGTCTGGAACCAAACTCCTTTGAACAGACAGACAAGAGGCAAGGTTTTACACATATATAGTCTGCACTGTTGCAAGGCATGCGACTTTTTTAAAAAATAAATATTTATTCAATATAGACAATATCCAGAATGTTCTGAAGAAGAAAGAAAAGCTAAGGGTTCTTAGAGTTAAAAGTATGTTTGAGAAGAATCAGTTCTGCATCTTTAGCCTCTAAATAGGTCTGTTAGATGTCAGGTGGTCTGGATGCATGAACATTTTTCCTTAGTCCTTCAGGGGGTAATGGGAGATTTATCTGAGGTTGGACATACACATCGTATGTAAGCAAGCATTCAGGCAGAAATTTATGTCAGTCAAGATTTTCTGCCCAATGGGCCTTTCGGTCCCCAGACAGGGTGCGAGCCTATTGGCTAAGCCTTTGAAGCACTTTCTCGTCTGTAGTGTGAGCAAACTCCAGAGGCTACCTGCAAAGACCAGACATGCAACTATTTTGCAAATGGTGGGGACACTGCGTTTTGTTATAATCACAACTTTGTGAAGAGGTTTTTCACCATTTGGAAAGCCATGTGACTGGTAGGCGGGTCCTACTCTCCTCACCTGGGCCAGGTGCCACCTGTCACTGACATGCTCCTGTGAGCCTGCGCACCCACGCAAGCCATTGGCCGGTGCATTTCCTCTCCCCAGGAAGGTATGGATGAGCATCAGTGAAAAACGTGTGATTTTGTGTTTATTCCTTTTAGATTTGCTGCATATTGTAACGGGCACTCTGTGGAGTTGAGGAAATTGTGTGGGTTTCCATGTACTTCGTTTCAGGATGGCGACAGGGGTGTGAAAGTATCTGCTGTGAGGAGGGCGCTGGTCCGTTGGATCAGGCACCCTTGTTTGACTGGACTCACCCTGGTGGTGGTTCCAGTGTTCTTCCCCCTAGCTCAGCCGCTTGCTCTTCTTAAAAAGAAAAATAAAACTTTAATGAGGTGTAATTGATGTAAAAAATCCTGCACGTATTTAATGTACACAACTTAATGAGTTTGGACATATGCATATACCGTGAAGTCACCACCATCAAGTAACAAAATGTTGGCATCGCCTCCGAATCTTTCTTCACGCCCCTTTCCTGTTGCTTTTGGGTTCTTGGTTTTCGGTGGTAAGAACGCTTAAAATGAGTTTTACAGTCTTAACAAAAGTTCAAGTGTACAGTATAGTCCTGTTAACTATAGACACTATGTCATACAGCACATCTCCACACTTGTGGTCCAATGCTTTTTAAAGAAAAGTTATTTTTAGCCTCTTATTATAGACTATTTCAGACATACACAAAACGGCATGATTAACCCCACGTAGCCATGGCCCAGCTTCCCCTCAATATTTTCACATTTTGCCAATCCTGTTTCTACTACTTTCTACTCCTATTTTTGCCCCTAAATTTTAAAACAAATTCCAGACTTCTTGTTATTTGCACGTATTTTATTTTTAAAGCATATTTTATTGATTATGCTATTACAGTTGTCCCATTTTTTCTCCCCTTTATTCCCCTCCACCCTGCAGCCCCCTCCCCCCAGCATTCCTCTCCGCTTAGTTCATGTCCATGGGTCAAACCTATAAGTTCTTTGGCTTCTCCAGTTCCTATATTATTCTTAACCTCCCCCTGTCTATTTTCTACCTACCATTTATGCTTCTTATTCCCTGTACCTTTCCCCCCATTCTCTCCCTCCCTGACCCATTGATAACCCTCCATGTGATCTTCATTTCTGTGATTCTGTTCTTGTCCTAGTTGTTTGCTTAGTTCATTTTGGGGTTGTTTTTTTTTTAAGGTTCAGTTGTTGATAGTTGTGAGTTTGCTGTCATTTTACTGTTCATATTTTTTATCTTCTTTTTCTTAGATAAGTCCCCTTAACATTTCATATAATAAAGCCTTGGTGATGCTGAACTCCTTTAACTTGACCTTATCCGGAAAGCACTTTACCTGTCCTCCCATTCTAAATGAAAGTTTTGCTGGATAGAGTAATCCTGGATGTAGGTCCTTGCTTTTCACAACTTTGAATACTTCTTCCCAGCCCCTTCTTGCCTGCAAGGTCTCTTTTGAGAAATCAGCTGACAGTCTTATGGGAACTCCTTTGTAGGTAACTATCTCCTTTTCTTTTGCTGCTTTTAAGACTCTCTCCTTATCTTTAATCTTGGGTAATGTAATTATGATGTGTCTTGATGTATGCTTCCTTGCATCTAACTTCTTTGGGACTCACTGGGCTTCCTGGACTTCCTGGAAGTCTATTTAATTTGCCAGATTGGGGAGGTTCTCCTTCATTATTTGTTCAAATAAGTTTTCAGTTTCTTGCTCTTCGTCTTCTCCTTCTGGCACCCCTATGATTCATATGTTGGAATGTTTAAGTTGTCCCGGAGGTTCCTAAGCCTCGTCTCATTTTTTTTTTTAATTCTTGTTTCTTCATTCTGTTCTGGTTGAATGTTTATTTCTTCCTTCTGCTCCAATGATTTGCGTCCCAGTTTTCTTCCCTTCACTGTTGCTTCCCTGTGTATTTTTTCTTTACTTCACTTTGCATAGCCTTCACTTCTTCCTCTATTTTGCAACCATACTCAACCATTCTGTGAGCATCCTGATTACCAGTGTTTTGAACTCTGCATCTGATAGGTTGGCTATCTCCTCGTTGCCTACCTCTTTTTCTGGAGTTTTGATCTATTCTTTATTTGGGCCATATTTCTTTGCTTGCCACACCTGTTATGTTGTAAGGTGCAGAGCCTTATGTATTCCCCAGGGCAGGGCAACCCAGGTTGCTGTGTTGTGGTGCTATATGTGGGGGAGGGGTCCGAGAGGGAACAATGCTGTTTGCTCAGCTCTCAGCTGGCTTTCAGTCACTTCCCCCTCTACCCACAAGCAAATTGGGCCCCTCAGATGCTGATTCCAAGGTGGATGGGCTTGTGTATGTTCTAGGGCCCTTTGGGTCTCTCCAACGAACTCTCCTCTGAGGCTGGGAGTTTCTCCCACTACCACAACCACCACAGGTTTTTACAGCCAGAGGTTTTGAGGCTTTCTTTTCCCCACGCTGGAACCCTGGGTTGCATGGTCTCTCTTTCTCCCCAGTTGTTCCTCCTGGTTTCTGGTTTATCTGCACAAAATTGTGGGACTGCCTGGTCCACCAGCTGCCTCCTTGCTACGTGTCCTCTCCTCCCCAGCTACCTATGTCTGTCCCTCCTACCAGTCTGAATGAATGTTTCTTCTTTAATTCCTTGGCTGTTGGACTTCCATACAGTTCGATTTTTTGGCAGTTCTGGTTATTTTTTGTTTTTAAATTTATTGTTGTCCTTCTTTAGGTTGTGCAAGGAGGCAAAGTGTATCTAACTATTCTCCCATCTTGGCCAGAAGTCACATGTAAGTATTTTAGTATGCCATGTCACTGATGAAGACTAAAAAAAAGTGCTTATCATGCCATTGTGATGCCTAACACAATTAGCAATATTCCCTTAATATTGAGCCATGTTTGAATTTCTCCAATGATGTCCTTAGTCCTTATGTAATTTCTTTTTTTTTTAAGATTTTATTTATTTATTTTTAGAGAGAGGAGAAGGGAGGGAGAAAGAGCAATGTATGGTTGCCTCTCACATGGCCCTCACTGGGGACCTGGCCCGCAACCCAGGCATGTGCCCTGACTGGAAATCAAACCGGGACCCTCTGGTTCCCAGCCCGCATTGAATCCACTGAGCTACACCAGCCGGGCCTTATGTAATTTCTTAAAATAAGTACTCAAATATAGTTTACACAGTGCATTTGTTGTTTTTACGTTTCTGTCCAGATAGTTTTTCTCCCTGGCCCCTTTTCCTTTTCTCCAGGACTGCCACCTTTCCCCCACCCCATTCTTTCTTGATTTCCCCAGAGAAAATGTTTTCTTTTTTGTTATTTGTAATTTTTATTGGACACAGTCAAGGAAAAATTCACTTTGTCTCTGCCATCATGAACAGCATAAATGAGAGGGAGAGATAAGCCTTAGAAAAAGGAGCCACTTGATGTTGCTGGCAAAGGACAGAGCTTTCCTCCTTTCCTGTCTGCTCCCTTCTACCTGCTCTCAATTCAGCTCCCTCCTGCCCCCAGAGGGCCCTCATTTATTAATTAACTCTGCCTCCCTCCAGTGCCTTCTTCTCCATGCTCAGAAGGACACCTGTTTCCCCAGCCTGCAGAAAAAACCACCCTTCTCTCCTTCTGGCAGGGCTGCCTGCGTTGATGATAACTGCAGGCTCTTGTCCATTCATATGTCAGCCACTGGGCTGAGCCCCTCACACACATCAGCTCAGTCATTCCCACGGTGATCCCTGGAGACAGGAGCTGCTGTATGTCCCAATCACCACCAAGGCTTGCCTCAGAGGAGTTAGTAATTTGCCCCAAAGTCACAGCTGTTGACCTCCAAGGCAGAACACATCCCCAAGCAGTGCCATGGAGCTTTTTATACCCATGGCTTAAGCAGCTGAATTAAGGTAGACACTTTTGCAACTCTGAGTTTAGATGAATTAAATCAGCAGTTGGCAAATTATAGCCTGCAGATCATATCCAGCCATTGCCTGTTTTTGTAATTAAAGTTTTATTGGAACACAGCCATGCCCACTCATTTACACATTGCTATGGCTGCCTGGGTTCTGTAATCACAGAGCCCAGTAGTTTCGACAGAAATCATATAATTGCAAAACCAAAAGTATTTACTACCTGGCCCTTTACAGAAAATGTTGACCAAACCCTGAGGTGTATGTTTGACAGGAGAAAGGAAGAAAGAACAAAAGAGGCAGACTCCAGCCTCTTTCTTCGTAACCTTAAATTATTTTATTGCTTCTTGAACTGGCCCTGGAAAGGAATCCCTGACAGAATCCTTTTCTAAAAGGTAGGAGGTACTAGATCGTCAAGGTGAAAGTAAAAATAATAATAATAAATCCTGTTGTCTGAATTCTAAGGATCTGCTTCCCAAGTTAAGTGAATTCCCTGCATGAACTAGTTAATTTAAGTTTTTAACAACAGGAAGAAAAGAGCCATCTTGGTGGGTGTTTTTTCTCTTTACTTCAATTCCATCATGTGAAATCTCAAGTCATTCTTCAATTTACTTAAATACCAGCACACAGTTTGGCTGGGCTAGAGACAGAAACCCCTTCTCTCGGGATGGATCGCGCTGCTACCAGAACGGGACTGATTTATTCATGTGTGGGGACAGATGGTGTCTGCCCACAGTGGACATCTGACTGGGGCCAGGTATCCACGGTCTGAGCCGAGTGCCACCTGACTGCACGTGGCCTGGACTCTAGCAGGGAGGCGTTTCTTCCTTAGGTGAACCTCTCGGAGCCACCACCTGCCTGGCTCTGGGAGTCCTGGCCAGGTGAATGTATTTGTTTCCTGACAGGGCAGTTTTAAAAGCAGGAACGGATTCTCCCAGAGTTCTGGAAGCCAGAGGTCTGAGAGCAGGGTGTCAGTGGATGGCTTCTTCTGAGGGCTGCGAGGGAAGTCTGTTCCAGGCTTGACTTGCAGACGGCTGTCTTCTCCCTGCATTCTCCCGTTGTCTTCACTTTGTGCACATCCCTGTGTCCTAATCACCTCTTCTTATAAGGATACCAGTCACAGTGCATTGGGGCCCACCCACGTGACCTCACTCTAACTTGGTTACCTGTGTCCAAATACAGTGACATGCTGAAGTCCTGGGGGTTAGGACTCCAGCATAACTTTGGGGGACACAGTCTGCTTGTAACAGTGAGATAGTGTTGGCACAGAATGCTTTGGTGGGGTGACCCCAGACTATGGGTACAAATAATGATGTTGAGACACTGAAAAACAAGTGACAGTCTTGGCCCTCAGCTCATGACCAGAGGATCCCAACTCTTTCCCCAGTCAAAGCCTCCCACAGGCATTTCTGGGGGCTAGATGATGCATAAGAACGAACTCATCCATGGTCTTTGTCTGGCTATTGTGGCCAATCCAGTGATGCGGTGACACTGTTGGCATTTAGTAGGCAGGAGGCCAGGGAAATGAAACATTCTGTAATTCTGGGGGCACCATAAAAATCTACCCTGCCCCAGGATACCAACAGTGCCCCCTGGAGGAATGGCTGGAGACATGGGTGAATTCTTGAGGTCTCAATTCTTGAGAGCCATTGGGCTCTCATATTCACTGGGGGTGAGTGGGCGCCCCTCACTAGCTCTTCCATCTGGGGGGGAGGTCTCTTGGCCTCCTCAGTTGACTAAGGGGCTCACACCTCCTCCAGCAAGGCACAGACTAAAATGGAGCATTTCTGCCTCTAGCTTGGCCCCCCTCGGCTTTTGAAATATTAAAAAAGAGATTACTGAGAAAAATAATACTAATCAGAATTTATTGTGTTCAACACTTCACAGACATTTTTGTATTGAGTCCTCAACAGTGATGTGAGGAAGGCACTATTATTTTTCTCTATATATAGGAAGAGGCTCAGAGATGGGAAGTCACCTGCCCAGTGTCACACAGCTAATAGTAGATGCACTGGTACCTGCATCCTGGGTGACTCCCAGGCTGTCCCATTCCTATGCCTCAAAACATGGAAGCAAAGACAACCATGAACAATGGCAGTGACTGGATGAAAGGATGACTTGTCTGGCCTTTGCTTCAAAACAAGCTGGGGCAGGTGGAGGGGCAGGTGGAGGGGCAGGTGGAGATGACACAAGACGGGTCTCATATTGAAGCAGGTAATGGCATATGGGACTCACTCTGCACTGTCTTCTTTGATATTTCACAGTAAATAGTTTTAAAAAAAATAATGTTGACTGAATATACCAGATAGCCTTGAATATAAGGCAAGGTTTCTCCCTACCCTCAAAAATGTATCCTTTAATACAAAATTAATATACAGAAATCATTCTATACCCTAATAATGAACAATCAGAAGGAGAAATGAAGAAAATAATCTCATTCACAATTCTATTCAAAAGAATAAAATACCTGGAATAAGCTTACCTAAGGAGGTGAAAGACCTGTGCTCAGAAAACTATAAGACATTGAAGAAAGAAATTGAATGGTACACAAATAAATGGAAGCATATACTGTGCTCATGGATAGGAAGAATTAGTATTGTTAAAATGACCATACTACTCAAAGCAATTTATACATTCATTGCAATTCCTATCAAAATACCAATATCATTCTTTTCAGAACCAGAACAAATAATCCTAAAATTTACATGGAATCATAAGAAACCCAAAGCAATCTTGAGAACAGAGTTAGAGGTATCACTCTCTCTCATCTCAAACTATATTATAAGGCTATAGTAATCAAAACAGCATGGTACTGGTGCAAATATAGGCACATAAATCAATGGGACAGAAAAGAGAGCCCAGAAATAAACCCATATTTATATGGCCAAATAATCTATGACAAAACAGGCAAAAATATACACTGGAATAACAATAGTCACTTCAGCAAGTGGTGTTGGGAAAACTGGACAGATACAATGCAAAAAAAAAGAAACTGGGCCACTTTTGTTTGCTGAATACAAAAATAAAGTCAAAATGGGTTAAGGACTTAAATGTAAGGCCTGAAACCATAATATTTCTAGAATAAAACATAGGAAATAAACTATCTGACATTAGTCTGAGTAATATCTTTGTGGATACATCCCTTCGAGCAAAGGAAACAAAAGAAAAAAATGAGATTTTATGAAACTGAAAATCTTCTGCACAGCGAAGGAAACCATCAACAAAAAGAAGGCAACCTACTGACTGGGAGAATATCTAAAATAATAGATACGATAAGAGATTGGTATTCAAAAGATATAAGAAACTCTTACAACTCAATAATAAAAAATAAATAGTCCAATTGAAAAATCGTCAGAGGACATGAAAAAACATTTCCCCAAAGAAGACAGACAGGTGGCAAACAGACATATGAAAAGATGCTCAACATCACTAATCATCAGGGAAATACAGAT